>CAJNYU010000367.1:0-15298 GCA_905331475.1 Rotaria socialis | reverse complement strand
ACTTCAGGATATAAGTCACTATCATATATATAGCTTTTCATAGGATTTATACAAAAAACAGAAATCGTCAACGCAAAATTGTCCATTGAATATATCCGAGATATTACAAGAAGAGATTTCTAGAACAACACAATGTTTTGAATAAAATATATTTTCAAATTTGAACTTATCTGTAATGAATAATAATAGTTTAATAAACTTTTTATTGCGTTATTCATTTAATTGATTGATTGTTTTTCTTGTAGAATAGTAACTTAACACAAAGCTATGTGAAAGAAAAACAATGATTCACTATAAATCGGTCACGCTAATTTCTGTACAAGATTTCGATGGTTGGTGATGCTAGTGTTAATGTTTTGTAAACCAGTGAAGTTCATGAAAGGGAATCATTCTGTATTCCATGTATTTTTACATTTATAAAATGTGAAATATCCTTTATGTGCAATGACTTTACTCATTGAATGGATTTATTTTTGCTCTCATGAAAAAAGAGTTCATTGTTTTATTTCAGTTCCTTTTAATTAGTTTGAGTTGTACTTCTACATAATCCTTTACGTGTATTCACATGAACTTCACTGAAATAATTAATAGTTCATAATGCAGTATGAATATCTTGTAAAGAAAGTTGGTGCCATGTGTTAGTATCATTTTCTGAAGAATTAATGAATCTATATAAAGAGAACTCTTTTCTACATCCAAATTTTTTTTAGAAATAATTCCTCTATTCTAGTAGAATAATTGCTTCTTCAGTATGTATGATGTAGAAATATCTGATATATTTTCTCATTCGCTTATTCCTCGATAAAACCTCCTGTTAGTATTCTTTATCCTCTAATATTCTACCTGACATTTTTGTACTGTTCATAAACGTTTGACTTCATGATGTAGATATGAAATCTAGATCTGCAAGAAAACAAGATTCATGTCCTTTTTCGTTATTGTAATCGATCAAAGACAAATTAGTATAAGTTTCTGAATGTATTGCATTTTATCTAATTTGAAAAATTCATGTGTTATTTCTTCATTTCGATCAGAACATCAAGAACCGGTACGAACACAAAAAACAAAGTAAAGCAAGATTACAGTAGGTTTTGTAATTTTAAAAGAAAATTTTAATTATGGCAGTAAAATCGAGAAGAGAAATAAGAAAAGAATTTTTGATTTTATAATAATTAGATAATTTACAGAAATATATTCTTCATGTAAAATTCTAAACCGACTATATTGAGCGAAAAACGTAAATCTTTACAAGTAACTGAGTGATGATAGAAATGGAAACAGCATTGTATGATATGCTAAAAATTTGTATTATGTTTATAAAAAGAACTATGACAAGGAATCAGGGTGGACGAAGAGTAGAGGTGAACAATGAAACTAATACATACATCTAGTCAAATCCGCTATCTATATGCCATAAAATAATAAAGAACTTTTACATTGACATCGTATTGACGGTCAGCTGTTTTACTATCTTGCAAATTCTTATTAACAATAGTTGACAATATTTTTTTTCAATGTTATTACGCTTTATTAGTGACAATTGAGTTAAAGATAAATATCTCTTGTTTATTTAAAAGTAATTACTAATTATATATAAAATAATAAAAACAAAATCCTAAACAATTCTTAAGTTTCTACCACCATAAATACAAGTCATGATCAATAAATTTAATAAAATATTCATCGAGTAAGTGTTCTAACTTAATAAAAGCAGTTAAATTTTTTAAATATGTTTTAGGTACATCTGTAAAGCACAAGAAAAATAAATGATGCATTGTTGAGAATAGACATCGTGTAATTGGAACGAATTCTCTTCTATATATACCAGTTTTAAGATATTCTAATTTTGGAAATAAATTAATAAAAAAACGAATTTCTTCTAATGAACAGCAATGAAGAATTTCTAAATGTTGAATTTTATTTGTACATAATACAGATTTAAAAGTTTCACTTTCTTGAATTAATTTTGACTTTGTTGAATCAATAGATTGATAATTCCATTTTAATATATGTAAATTAGGCATGACATTTATTAAATTCACAAGTTCTTTAACTGGAAAATTATGACAATCAACTACCAATTTGTTCACTTGTCGTAAAGGCATAAGTGGATCAAGAACTGTTAACATCGAGCCATAATATACTCTGCCATAATCTTTAATTGTTAACTCGGTTACATTTTAAAAATAAATGTCAGAATTGATCGTTGCTCGTTTACCACAAACAGAAACATGTTTGATTGATTTGCGGTCAACTTTTTGAGATTGTGAACTATTGTAATAATCGTATCGCCAACGAAATGTATGATCTTTTCTTCTAAAGTAAATCAATCAATGTAAGACAACATTGTTAAAGAATCCTCTTTGGAATTAAAATGTTAAATTCAGATCTTCTACCAGTTGGCACCTGATTTCATTGAAAATTTTTTCAAAATTAAGGTTATCTCTACATCAATTTAGATATTGAAAAACCTTTAGTTTTTAATTATTGTGAACATATACGGTATCAAGGTTTTTTAAAACTCTGGTTCCCAACTGTTACATCTAATATTCTTCTAATCTGACATATTTCTAAAGACAATCCAATCTAAGTAAAGAATCAATGATCCTTATTCCTTCAAAAACGAATCGAAACATTTTTGGATTTAGCTATTCTCAGAACATACATACGTATTTCTCAAATCATTCTTATATCAATCTACTGATTAGCAACCATCCCCTCTCCATTACTACGTAAATGTACTTGTCAATATCTCAGTCTGATTCTAATAATCGGGTACAAGTTAACAAGTTGCCTAACTTCTTGTCTTTTTCCAAAGAAAACTTAATTCTACTCTTGTTACAAACACCACACTAGTAGCTACGAAAGTAAACTTATTAATCAATGACTTTAGCTACTGTTGTCCTTAAAACAGGAGAAATCCAAATATCAGAGACGTACAACTTGCATTGTTTTTCTCCTACTAAAAATGTTCGTTCTAACAAAATAAATTCATGATTTTTCTTACCGATATGGATTTGTTGAAAAAAATATTCCACTTCTTGAACTGTCGTCATGATCATGTCGATGTTCAAAAAACCATTGTTTTTCAGTCCAAAACTTCGAGTGAAATCCACCAATTAAACAAGCATAGAGGAATGCATCTAATGCACTAGCATAACTACTTTGCATATCGAAAATACGTAGATTTGGCATTGAAGAAGAAATTAATTCTTCCCATTGTTCAGCATGTGAATATGTTGAATTTTCATATGTTGAAATCCGTAAAACTTCAACATAACGAAAAAAGCTTTTCACCAACTTTGAAAAGTGATAAAAGTAAATAGAATAAAGTCCCAAAGAAACATATTTTAAATCTTTGAGTATAATTGGATAAAGATCAACCTCTGAATTATTTGATTTAACAAGATAATTAATTGATAAATGATGAAGTTTTGGAAGACAAAGTAATAGTTTATTAAGTGATTCATATGGAAAATGACTATCAATTGTAAGATATTCAATAGAACTTTGTATAGGTCCATTAAAATTTAACGGTGCTATTTTTTCATTATCTTTTGTTCGATAAAATATTTTACAATATTTTAATTTTGTTAAATGAAATATATGAGTAAAAAGGATAGTTGGATTTTGAATATAATCAATAGAAGAAAGAATTAGTGAATTAAATGTTTAAGAATGTTAATTAGATATTTTGAGTTAACATTGTCAAAAATTAATTTTTCAAGTTGAATAAAATGACAAATAGTAGGTGGTAGTGACAAAATAATATCAACTGTAAACGGATTCGATAAACGAAGAATTTTGATTCGATATTTATTTGGTTTAATTACATTTGCATGGTAAAGTTCAAAATCTGATTTTGATATTGTTGGAAAATTGACTTGAAAAGGAAAAATTGAATTAATAATTAAGTTTCGAAATCGACTATTAAGATAATAGAATCCATAATAAATGTTGTAAACATCAAGATATTCAAATATTTCATAGATTATTTCATTTGCTAAACTTTCAAAATGAGATCTAAATTAAATAATTCTAGATCATGAAATAGATTTAAAATGACTAACTTATTTGTTGTTACGAGTAATTTTTGTTTTTTGTTATTATCATAGTCATGAACAGTGTCGTCTAATGGTCGTTTTATTCGTTCCATGTTTACCATAAAAAAATAACGATGATACTGATCGAGAATTACGAAAATGAATATGTACATATATGTATACACGTGGAGTAATAGTTTCTTTCTGTCTCTCTCTCTCTCTCTCATGCATCCATTATTTTCATCTAGTAAAATAATGGTAATGCTAAGAGTTTTACTTTTATACCAAGCTAATCATATGATAATCGAAATGGTTTTTAGCCTTTGAGTTAGTATTTGTTTCATTGGTGAAACATAAAATGACTTTCCTTTTTTTACAAAGATGATATAAATTATTGTCTAACCTACGAAAATTTACTTTTATTTAATTATACAAAGGAAGAAGAAGATTATTACGATTTTAAATCGATTTTCTGTGCAGAATGCTTTTTTTAATCTTTCTAGTAAGAATTAAATACGTGATTCTATTACCATCGTATCATTGCAATGATACATGAAACAAAGATGTAGACAAAAATTTATTCTATTGTGCTAAATCATTCATCAAATGCACAATCTGTTATTCATTTTAGTTAGAATACCAATCGTCAACAATTTCGATAAAGAACATAAAAACTGAAGTTGAAAATTTCTGAAAACTATTTAGACTAATAGATCTATGATTAATAGTCATTTAAGAGGGTTCAACTACTTGCTCTAATTATCCTATAGATTCTGTAATTTTTTCTAATTCTACGAAAGCAGAGATTGAATATTCGATCAAGAATTTCATCTACATCATTATCAGATGAAGTTATGTTAGTTCATAATAGATTTACTTTGCCCTTACGTGTATAAGTGACCTATCATTATGCTCATGTTCACTTAATAGAGTAGATAATATTTAACAAACGGAAATATTCTTTATATATGACAGTATTTTGAAATAATGGTTCAAATGTAATAACAACCAGTAGAGATGAAACGTTACAAGTTATTAATCAGCATAAGGAAGTTCATTATTTTGAAGTTATTTGTATTTTCGGTCGATCTATAAATATGACAGATGATTTGTCAGAATAAAATAATGAATATGAAAAAACAAGACGGAAGCTGAGCGTTTGTAATGATTTCATCAGTCGCTTTTAATGCAATTAACGAGAGTTCTTAGCTTTCAAAATCGAAGAATATCCATATGCATGTTGCTTTTTTCTTATTGAACTGAGAAAGAATTTAATCTACTCATCGATGATATGTTTTTACAATAAATGAAATGTGATGCTTGTAATTCAGGACAGTAAGTCAATGCTATTGAGCCACATATGAAACACTTTATGTTAGGTAGGAGACACAGCTAACCTACTGTAGTTGTAATAAAATAAAATAAGTTAACATATGGTTTACTTCACATAATTTTAATTCAATATATTAGTGTTTAAATCTACCAGAAGTTTTTCAAGACATTATCATTTAAAAACTTTAGATCCCATATTTTAACAGATTTTCGATAAATTAATGTCAAGAAATTGTTTATTTAATAACAAATCAAAACATATAGTTCTTTAAAAACTCTTTTTCACTATTAAATATACTTCTGTTGATAATAACTCAAATATTGTTATTACGCCTATTCAGTGTCACCAAATTAGCCAACTACGAACAACGGGTGTGTGGGTGGGTGGGTGGGTGGTGGACGGTGGGTATGGGCGTAGGCGCTGATGTGACTGTGCCATAAATATCCATCGAGATGCAGACCCACGCGCACACGCATAATCACACCCACACCCTTTTCAATAGAATATTCATGTATTGACAATGTTGCTCCCCCATTATTGTCATATCTTAAAATTCGAGATAGCTTATTATCATCTCTATATCAATGCAGGTAAGTAAATAATGAATAATAATTATTTTTTATTTTTATTTTTATCTAATTAAAGAAATAGGTTGGGAACAAGAATTCAAAGCAGAATGAAATGCGCTAAAATTGGATGAAAAATCAAAATCAAAAAGAATTATGTACAATAGTCTAATACACAAATGTTCGAAGGTATTCATAAAAGTCAGAAGATGTGACGAACGTAATGACGTAGTAGTATCGTAATAAATGTGCGTTTTGCCGTACGCAATCGTTAGGGATGTAAGACAAGACTAAATCGATAAAGAATTTACCAGCACATCCGAATAAATATGGATTATGGGTGTAAGTAAGAAAAATTACAACCATGTCTACATCAAAATCCAAACCCATGCCAAAAATATTTGCAACATTGGAGTAGCTCAAGTATTAGAGTTCATTCACCAAGATGTACGCAACAGTAATATCTTTTTACAAAAGCGGAAAAATAAACATTTCATATCAAGAAAAAATTCCTAAGAGAAAAAATAAGTTTCAAATATGATTTTGACTGACGTGAGTAGAAATCATCAACATTCGGTGATCAATATTGTCTATTGAACGGTACGTGTAGAAAAAAAACAGACCGAGTGTCGATTTGATTCCGGAACTGCAGAACCGAAATTCTGCGTCCATATGCTATTGGCTCATTTGGAATTGGGCAATTTTTAGTCCCAGAATCGCGGCTCGATCCATGTCAATACCGTTCACGCTTGTCTCTTATGCTGTTTTATTTTACAAGTTGTGCAATTTTCTTTTTTCTTTCCTTCATCACAGACGATATTATTCTCTTTGCTATACGTTATGCAGAATAAATTGGTTGCACGACAAATCACGTCACTGCATACGATTTTTTCTTGTCTAATGACGACGATGGCAAGGACAATGAACGAGAATAGTCAGCCAACATAATGCTACTTTCACTGTCATCAGTGTATTCGAAAAATAGACGAAACATCAAAGTACTTTATAGTTGTATTGTTCTAAAACATAGCCACGTTTTATTTTTCTTCAAATGATGAAAGAGTCGCTTTTACAAGCGTGTTTTGTGCATCTTAGTGCAGATGTTGATGTTCGCATGGAGTATAACTGTAGTACGCCTACCTTACGAATGCACCCATATCACATGTTTACACCCATCTGATTCGAATCACATTTGCATACGCTTTAGGCAGTCACATGTGTTTAGTAATGAATATTTTAGTTAATATTTGCAGAATTAATGGCTTACAAAATTAAAATTGTCATCGATTTGCACGATTTTCATGATGAAAAACAACTAAGCATTTTCAAGGTCGATTATGATTTTGTACCCCAATAATCCGATTACAATAAACACATTTTTCATTGGGAAGTGTACATGATCAATTGATTCGATGCATGCCAAAGATACAAGTACAATAGTTTTGGGATATGCAAGAACTGCTTCTCACGTCAACGAAGCAAATTATTCTTATTCAACTTTGAGGAAGTTTCTTGGAATTACAAATGATTGGATCGATGAACGTATAGGGACAAGCTTGCCAACATTTGCATTCTTTATTTTCTTAGTTACTCTGTAGTCAAGAGGTTTTGTCTTTTATATAATTGGGAATATAGCAGCTGATTCGAAGACAAATAACAGAACGTTGTATTTGATAAAAATCTAGAATCGAATCATGAAAGATGGCATCCTTCTTTTGATACTTACTGTAAAGGATGCAACTCTGTAATTAATTTTTCCAGTTATAACTATGCAGATTTGAATATATCAAACTGACGATTTTCGCCAATGAACATTCCTTCAGTGTGATATGTTGTATAAATGGAACAAATAACAAATAGGATTCAAGATCATCACAACTCTTCTTAGGAACATTGCACAACAAAAGTCTTTGTAGTTTTGGAAAGATCTTCAGAAATAATGAAAACGAATCCATTAAAAATGTTCATAGCATTTTATTTAGCACTGAGATTCCATCTCTACGATAAGGATTCAGAATTAAGAAACACAAGAATTTTCTATTATATTTTTCACTTCAGTTGTCAAGACAACATCTTAACATTGATTATAGAAATCAAACTACGCAAACTAAATAACCATGTTAATTAAAACAGTAGAAGAATTTAAATCTCAGACGAATTTCATAAAAAGAAAACAATATTATTTATGAAAGCAGTGGCCAGATATGATGAGCATCGTTTTATTTGTTTCTTCTTGTTTCACGAAGTGCATTTGATCTTTATTAAATTGTAAAACAAAGAAAACGAAAACAATGAGGACAAACTCAATTTGTTCATATCGTTCTAATTTCTGAAATGCTAGCACATAAAAACTCCGATGAAAAATATTACTTATTGAACAGTTGAAAAATTTGTATTCGTTTCCTATAGAATTCAACATCTATAATCAACCTGTACGCATTTTTATCAAAATACGAAAGTAGTTGTAGGTATTCATATGCTGAAATATCGTTAAAGTGTCACGTCGCGTTTTATATTGTAATCCGATAAAGATTAGAACAACAGTTTTTCAAAAAGAAAGTCAACATAGAGTGTAGAAATAGATGGTCAGTGAAGATTTTATCACTGTACTAACTCACATCCACACCCTCGTCTTTAACAATTCTCGATACAGCAGAAGCTAATGCTCATACAAATTCAATTGATTTAACTAGAAATTTAGAATTTCTAATAGAATAGTAATATATATGCACAATGTTGCTCTCCCATTATTGTTATCTCGTAGGATTCGAGATAGTTTATTCTCAGTTCTATATCAAAGAAAGTACATAAAAAAGCTGTTAACCCAATCTCTTCCGGATTAAAATGCGAAACACGACAAAACTGTTAGATTTATCAGATAAAGTATTGTTCTATCAATTTCTGGATTCTTTCTTTCATTATACTTTAATGCATCAGCTACACACGCAAAACCGACACAGCTCAAAGGTTTTATCGAGATTGTAGCTCTATCCTGTTCTGGCTCTTATGCCAATACGATTCATATGAGTCTACAACGACGTTCACAGCTGTCAATCGAGCTGTACCATAGTCATAGCTCCACCTTTATATCCTCCCTGCATTTCTAGAGTGTGGGTGTGAATGTGGGTGTCGGTGTCGGTGTCCATGTGGGTGTGGATGGGTGAGTGTCTCATATCTGTTCATCTACACCCACACCCATACCCACACCCACACCCACACCCACACCCACACCCACACCCACACCCACACCCTCAAGAATAGTAGAACAAGGCAATAGAAATAGTAAACAGCAGATCAATTTTCCATCAAGATCATTAATTAAGGAATACCCCCATAAGTTAAGGATAGCAGAACAGTTTTTTAGAGATAACCAGCCAAGTAAGGAAATAGAGAAAGAAAAAGATAAGTTATTCTTAGCCGCCAACTTTTATTACCAAAAAAGGCATTTTGAGGAAGAAAGTAAAAAATGGAAGATCTATGAACAAGTAGCCAGTCGTAAGTTAGAAGAAGATAAGGAAGATAGAGAAGATATAGAAATGATAGATTTAGAAGAGATACCCCAAGCAAGACTGTTAGCTCGTTGCGTTCGAGCTTTATGTTTATTTATTATCCCCCTTTTTCACACACACATATCTATATATATATATAAAAGAGAGAGAGAAAAAGAGACAACAGAAAGCTAACATGAAAGNTTAATGTTCTAATTTTGTTTGAAAAGATTTAATTGTTTGTCGTGAACGTGTTGCTAATGTCATCGATGATAAATGATATTAATGTTTGTGTGGCTAATTCATCTTTACCACGTTCCTAAAAATCGAATTCATTTAATGAATTATCTGCTGCTTCAAGTTCAATGGTAAATAACAATTCATTTCGTGTTGCATTTAAATAAACTGGTAATGTTATGATTGCATTAGTTTGTTTCCTTTCTGTTGCACGTATCCATGTAAATAGTGTTAATTTTATCTCTGTTGATATCGATGATAATAGAGAAAGTTTATTTGATCGACATTGTGCACCTTGTAAACGAAGACCACGCATAGCAAATGTACAATCATCTTCAACAACTTGTTGTTGATTAGTTGAATCTTGTACAATAACTTGTAAGATAAGTTCTTTAAGTGACCATTGATTTGATTGTGCAACACATTGATGGGATGCTGTTACATATGCTTCTGGTTCACTTAAATCGTGATCATATTGATAAAGACTTCCTAATAATTCTAAATGTCCACGTCGTTGTTTAATTGTATCTTTTAATTCAATATAATTGTTTGATAATTGTTGTAAAAGTTGTTGAAATTCTTCTTGACGTGAAGGATAATCTTGACTGACGCGTACACATTCATTATTCAAATGTTCTAATAGACGTTGTTCATGATTTTCAATTTCTTTTTCTGGGTAAGTTGTAATAAGCCAAGTGTGAATATTGTGGTTCGTCATGATGATAAAGTATTAATGATATCATTATTGAAACCCATGATGTAGTGTGTTTATCTAAACGAATAAAATGATTAGTGTCATTGTTAATAAATGATTTGTCCTTATTCGTCCTCGTTGTTGTGAGTGTTTGTTGTCACTGCGTTCGGTTGTTGTCGGGCAGTTGTTCATCGTTGTGGTTTTGTTTATTTTTTGTTTTTTGTTTTTTGTTTTTTTTTGTTTTTTTTTTGTTTTTTTTTTGTTTTTTTTTGTTTTTTGTTTTATATTTGTTTTTTTTATACTTACCCCCATCGTTCGATGTATTGTGTTCGGGAGAAATAATTTATTTTTATTTTTGTTGTTGCTCCTTCTTTTTCTTGTTTCGTTTTAAATCCGATGACAACTTCGGCTAAATTACGATTGATGGTAATTTGATGACTGGTATAAATTTTATCATCGGTTAATTGTGCACGAATTTTTCGGTAATCGTATTTGTGGTATATCGGTCGTTTAATTTTGTTTTGGAAGTCGGGGCGATGTTTTTGCTTCCATTTCAATTTGATGTTCTTTTTCCGTTGTCGTTCAGCTTTTGTTAACGTTGTTATTATTTGCGGTTGTTGTTGTTGCTGTTGTTCGATTTGTACGTCAGGTAAATGAAATGTTTCCATCTCTTCAGGTGTTACTTCGATCGTCAACGTTGGCATTTCGTCGTGTTGTGTTTCTGGTGTTGGTCGTGGTTCATCAAATCTAGGTATTAGAATTTGAATAATTTCATCATCGCTTACTTCTGATAGGTCGTCGTCCAAGTGTTTGATGATGTCTGTTGATGCTGTTGTTTGTTTTGGTATGTGGTGGTCATTGACTTTTTCTGGATAACTATGGAAATACAATTCAGCAACGGTGGCACAGTCGTGTGCAGCATATTGAATCATGCTTAAACGTCGTTGTTGTTCCGTTGTTTTATCATAATGATGTTTGCTAAATAATTTCTGTTTCCACGTATCCAGCTGCAAATCCAACCCACATTTCCAATGGTTAACCGTTTCGAATTTATCCAGAAATTTTCCAAACGTTGTTTCAATGGCTTTTTGCAGAGACCATAGTTCATTCGAATTACCATGAGTTTGATGATGAGAACCAAAAAGAATATCATTAATTTGTTGCTCATCATTCATATCATCATTATCACCGGGTGTATCGTATATATAATACGATGTGTCCGCGGTTATTTCATCACGCCTTTCCATTTCTGGATGCGTTATTTGTATGTTTTTTCCAGAAATAAATAAAGATTGTACATTAATTGGTATAATTTTCTTACCTATGTGGATAAGGTCGAGATGATGAAAATTTGTAAATTCGTTCTCCAATGGTCCCCATGCTAGAATTTCATTTCCATTGTTGAATATAATTCCACATAATTCTATTATTTTTTTGTATAAATTTGATTGTTTGTCGGGTAAATAATTGATTTCAATTAATATTGTCGTTGACTGGTTACTGGAATAAAGGAATTGTATTTGTATCAGTGCACCATGTCTTTCTGTTTCACCTTTTTGTGATTCCGTGTCGACGACGTATCTTTTTGTTTTGTATGCCTTCGAAATTAATTCATTTAGCGTATCGATTGTTGATTTGTAATGAAGATGTATGATGTTGAGGTTTGATGATGATTCGAATGGTGGATATTGAGATCTTAATTGTTCATTTTTTTCGAATTTTTTTTGGTTTCTTTTCCAGTTGTTTTTTTTCTTGGCACTTGATTTTAGATAATAAGTTGGTGTATTATTCGAATTTCGGTCCATTTGATAATATTGTGATTCTGTTGCGATAAGTATGTGTTTACTGTTTCGTTACTATATGTGATACGACGAATTTTCCGTAATCGAAAATATTTCTTTTTCTATTCTTTGTTAATCGGTCATGACCTTTCGATATGTATATGTAAACATTTTTTCAGTTCTTCTGATGTGGTATAATTTTGTGTTTTTATCCGGTTGTTGTTTCGATTATAGTAAAGTCGCTGACCTGGATTATATGCGTCATTCTTTTGCACGTAATAGTCAGCGCTTATTCTATTTCCGTGCATCGATTGATCGGCATGCTGATTGGATGATTTTTTTCTTTTCTTTTTTTTTCTTTCGTAATTTGCTTGAGTGTGATTGCCCTTCCTCGTCAGTGAAATGGTTAAGGCCTGTTTCCCCGGCATGGATTGCTATATCAGACCCAATCATATTATTTAATTACTAATTAAATGTAAATTTAAATTTAAATTAATTTTTCTCAATTAATTTTTGATTTTTCGAAATTTAATTTTGTTGAATTTTATTCGTCTGTCTCTTTAAATTTTTCTTCTTATTTTTCGCCCATTAAATTACATCTCGATTTATTGTTTGGATTTAAATTTAATTCTTAAATTAGATTTTTCTACATTTTGATTTTAATTTCGATTTCGATTTAATTCTAATTGTTAATGGTGTTCTCTTCTATAGTTGATTGTAACATTTAATGATCAATTTAAATTTAATTTCATCGTTATCTTTACTAGTTTTCACACTTGATTCCACATCTTTCCCTTGTCGGGATGTGTTTATTGAATTAAATTCCATCGTTCCACTAGTGGAACGATGATATCCATTGTCACTTGTTTTGTTAATGTTAATTTTTTTACATGTTGGACAGTGAATGTTTTAATTCCTAATTGTTTAATAATTTTAAATGGACCTTCATATCTAATGTCGAATTTGTTTCGAGCGTTTCTTGTCTTCACAAGAACTAAATCATCAATTTTTAATGATAAATTTTGTCTATTTAAATCATATCGAGCTTTGTATTGTTGTTGACTTTTTAAAATATTTTTTCTTGCTTCGTCTTCTAATTTTCCAATATATGTTTTAATTTGTTGGCAATGCTCTGGATCTTGTGTGAGCGATATTATTGCATCTTGTTGATCAAATGGTAGAGTTGCTTGTCTTCCATGCATGATTTCAAACGGTATTTGTTTTGTTGTTGCATGTATCGATGTATTATAATTAAATGTAACATATTGTAATACCTCATCCCAATTTGTACGTCGTTCATTGCATAAAGCTGCAATTTTACCATCCATTGTAGCGTTAAATCGTTCGATTTGTCCATTCGTTTGAGGATGATATACTGTAGAATATAAATGAGTAACACCAATGTGTTCAAATAAATTGTTCATAATTTGAGCAGTAAAATGAGTACCATTATCAGTTAAAATACATGTTGGAGTTCCATATTTTAATATAACATCATTGATAAGAAATTTTACAGCTGTTGTTGCTGAACAATCTCGAACAGCTTTTGCAACTACAAATGTTGATAGTATATCTGTCAGAGATATAATATATCTATTTCCTTGTTTGGATGTTGGAGCTATTGGTCCATGAAAATCCATACTCAATAATTTCCAAATTCCTTCTGGTGGTTTTATTGGTTTTAATGCTCCTGGTAATTTTTGACGACGATGATTGTTTTGTGCGCATGGTAAACATGAAGTTAAATGATTTCTAATGTCCGTTATCATTGTTGGCCAATAATAACGTTCTTGAATTTTTCTTGTTGTTTTATCACGTCCAAAATGAGCTCCATTACCAGGTGTGTCATGATAAATTTTTAATGTATCAGCCCGTATTCGTCCGGCTGGAACAACTGGTACTGATGCAAGTGGTAGTTGTTGTTTTCTAAATAGTATACCATTCTCAATAAAATAATTTTTCTTACTTCGAATATTCTTTTTTATGTCTTGTACTATCTTATCTTTTTCTTGCCATTGTCTTAAATCGTTCATATCGAATGGGATGATTTTATTTGGATTTTCGTCCAGTAGATCCGACATTGATTCTTTATCAATCGCTGCTTTCCCTTTTGGAATGAGCTCCATTACTTTTCCATCGGTTGTTGTGTTGGATGGTGTTGCCGTTGTTTGTTGTTGTAATTTGGCTTGAGCTCGAGTAATTGCTGTTGTTATTTTTAATGGAATTGACTTGTCTAATGATGGTAATGGTAAATCTGTGTGTGTGAATTTTGATTCATATGGAATTCTTTCGTCAATATCTTCTTCAGCTGCTTCAACTGGTGATCTTGAAAGATAATCTGCCATATTGTTTTTGTTTCCTTGTATGTGTTTCACCTTGAATCTATATTCAGCTAATTTCAATCGCCATCGATTGCATCTTTTGTTTAATTGTTCCTTGTTGGGTAAATTTACTAATGGTTCATGATCAGTTTCTAATATAAACTCATGTCCACGAAGATATTTGTCCCATTTGTCGATTGCTTGTACTATTGCGTAACATTCTTGTTCGATGGTTGACCAGTTTGTTTGTGTTTTCATTAATTTCTTCGACATATATGCTAATGGTCGGTCACCATTAGGAGTAATTTGTAATAAAACAGCGCCAATTCCATCGACACTAGCATCACTTTGTATTTTAAATTGTAATGTATCATCAGGTAGACCGAGGATAAGATCGGTTGTTAATATCTTCTTGAGTTCATGGAATGCTGTTCTTGCGTCATCTGATAATACAAATTTTGATTTGTTCATTTTCTGTTGGTTCAGTGTTGATGGTGAATATCTGTGTAGTGGTGCAGCGATTATGGAGAATTTTGGAATGAATTCTCTGTAGTATTCTGCTGCTCTGACAAATCTAAATGCTTCTTCAGCTGTTGTTGGTTCTTTTGTTTCAACTAGGCCACGGATGTTGTTTGGGTCTGGTTTAATAAAACCTTCTTTAATAAGGTGACCAAGGAATAATATTTCCGATCTTGCGACTTCACATTTATTGACATTTAATTAAAAATTTGCTTCCTGTAATAATGAACATACTTCTTCAATGTGTTGTATATGTTCATAAAAAATTTTTGAATATATAATAGTATCGTCGATGTAGGCGAGAACATGTTTCCAC
>CAJNYU010000366.1:0-16498 GCA_905331475.1 Rotaria socialis | reverse complement strand
ACTGTCAAATATAATGTTGTGTAATAATGCGTCATCTGTCATGACAACAAAAACTGAACTATAAGAAGATACGTTTACATGTAATAGAGCCTACTCAAGCGTTTAATTCTTATAGTTTGAGTCTACCCAAGCCTACCTACTTTTATTCTAGGGTAGGCTTGCGCTTACCCACGTCTAATGGCTCCACCGCCTATGTTAGAGTAGTAAGCGAGCGCACTTAAATATTACAACAGTTGCCGAGGAATTACCTGGAGATTTTACACCAAATCAGAATGCTCGCGGAAAATTATCAAGATGCCCTCGGAGAGAGTATGACATTAGTTGATCACATAAGCTCATACCAACCACCAAAGTAATCTATATATGGATGTATAATTATGGATAAATATATGCATAGACATGGGAGTGGTCACTCGTTATATAGCGCGCACTTTCCCTTTTTCAACAGGTAGGGAAATAGAAAATGAAATCGAGAAAGAGAAAAGAGCGAGTATATAAAAGGACGAGAAATTGGTGGAATAGGTGGGCATTTTTAGTTAGGATAGTAACAAGAAGGAGAATACTTAGAAGATTAGAAACAGTAGTTACGTAGCTAGACATATCAAACGAAAGATAGGGATCATTGCCGTGGCACTGTTGTATCGCAATCATTCTTTTTATAATTACGGCTCAACACTCAATTTATCTCATTTATACCAGTTTATTGTTCATTGTGTGTATTCATCTTATTATTCAAATTAAACATCAGTGAATTCGTAACGTTATATTTTAACTCATTGATTTATCTACAAATAAGTACCGACCCAAAACAAATATTTCGTTACAATTTCCTATTTAGAAAATCGCACACATTTCTTACAATCTAGAATATGTTTGTGTGCCAAGAAGTACGTCCCTCGTAAAGGACAAGATTAGATAGGGGTTATATAAACCACTGGACGTTCGCTCATAAGTCATAGAACTAATGGACATCCTTGTATATGACGACACATAATCACCCTCAAAAACAATACGTAATCGTTCCCTATATCATTTTCTCTCTATGTATCTTCTCTCTCTCTCTCTCTCTCTCTCTCGTAGTATATAAACTCGCGTTATATGTGAAATAGACAGCAGTACAAGAAGAGTAATATTAGAGCAGTAGAAAGGCCGTTGAGCCGACTTCACTTCTAAACAAGTCAAGTTCCAAGAAGATCGTGTGGAATTGTTGTTACTATTATACACACAGTGGCTGAAATATATAGCTGATACTGATCTACACTTTGTTGTCCATCATCATATCAGGATATATCTTGGAGAACTCACTGGAGCTCCGCAGTAATGCTGAAAAATGGTGGCATGTGTCAGGGAGAGGGTAGTTTTAAGTCGTTTCCAAAGGTTGTATGACAGTATCAGGTCATCGTAATGCTCGTCTTTGGTTGTTTCATCGGTTGGACGTAAGACTGTCGAAAAACATAACATAGATGTGGAAAAATGGTCGAAACATATTTTAGAAGATTCCGACTAGGAAGGACATGCATTATTGTATGAGTTAATGTTAATATTCTAACAGAGACTGAATATGAGTCAAGAAATTTAAAAAGTTTATAAAGTATCATTTTTTAGTTTAGCAACTGTAAATGATAAACTATCTGGGTGTTTCATCGCATTGATAATACTCGTTGAATTGGATTTGCTTCGATCTTGCTTCTATACCTATAATAACCTCTTGGATACCACTGCCTTCAATTGAAGACAAGCAGAAATACATCATTATTTCTGTCAGTATCTTCAATATTGTATTGGATCGTATTCTTGTACCTCAATCATGTTACCATTGATGATGTACACAGTGCCTTCATTAAGTTCGTATATTTAGTTTTAAATCAGTAAAAGGTAAGTACAAGAAAAGTTTTTGAATATGATACCGCATAAATAATAAAGAGTGTTTCATTGTTGTAGAATCTTCTTTTTTAGTTTTGCATATCAATGAAGAATAAATTGAATACATTCGTTTCATTGAATCGTGTTTTTTTTGCTTTTTAAGCAAGTATAGACACCTAAAATACTCTTCCCTCAATCCAGAATGTCATATATCGTGTCAACTTTCAAACTGTAAAATGGCAAGAGAACAAGAACGATAAAGTATGCAGTTATTTTTATTTTCAGGTGAAACTGCTGTCAGTTCTTATACTTTAACCACATAGATCAAACGATTTCTTTTTTTTCTCTTTTATTCACTATGTCTACTATCTCTGGCATATGCAGAAAGAGTGAAAACAATTTTGTCATTCTAATGTGAGTAATCACGATGACGACATATATTTACTATACTCTATAAAAAGCCAGCATTTTTTCTTTCGCTTTACACGTTCCCACACATACACGCACATCTAGTTATTGAAATATCTCGTGAATACAACAATGGCTCCTATTCAAAACGCTGCTGTTATCTTTGCAGAAGTCCCTTCTGGTTATCCAGAAGCTGTCAAACATCTTAAATATGTTCAAGATCGAACAATTGATCTCGATACGGTCGATACACAAGGTGGCATTGTTACAAAAAATCTTGTCATATCTGTTGATCCATACATGCGAGGTCGAATGAGAGCAGCCGGAAAAAATAGTTATTCACATGAATTTGAACTTAATCAACCATTAACCAATTTTTTCGTCGGAAAAGTTGTTAAATCTGATAATTCTAGATTTAAAATTGATCAATATGTTTATGGGTTTGGAGTTTATGAAGAATATACTGTTCATCCAACAGCTTCAACGGACTTACTTCGAATTATAAGTGACGAAGAACTTCAACTTGGTATACCTTTAACAGCATGGGTTGGAGCTGCTGGAATGCCTGGACAAACAGCATATCATGGATTTTATCACATTGGAGAACCGAAAAAAGGCGAGACAATTTTTATTACTGGTGCATCTGGTGCTGTTGGACAAATTGTTGGACAACTGGGTAAATAAATTCCGTATCTATTTAAAAAATAATATATTCATTTCTTTTTTTATAGCTAAACGTGAAGGTTTGAAAGTCATTGGATCAGCTGGTTCAGATGATAAAGTAAAATGGCTTCAAACAGAACTCAATTTTGATCATGCGTTTAACTATAAAACAGCTGATGTAAAAGCTGAACTTGCTAAATTTGATCCATTAAATATTTATTTTGATAATGTCGGTGGTGATCAACTTGAAGCTGCACTTCATGCTGCTGATAATTATGCTCGATTTATTGAATGTGGAATGATATCTCAATATAATACACCCGACGCACATGGTATTCGAAATCTTATGCTAATTGTTGTCAAACGATTAAAACTTCAAGGTCTTATTGTCTTTGATAAACTAAAAGATCCAAGTTTTCATCAAGAATTTTATTCAAAAGTTCCAAAATGGATTGCTAATGGAGAACTGAAAATTAAGGAAGATGTAGCCAAAGGTTTAGAACATGCTCCTGATGCCATAGTTGGAATATTTCAAGGAAAAAATTTTGGAAAAGCAGTTATTCAAATAGCTGAAAATTAATTTATTTCTTTTAGTGTTTTTCTTTTGCCTATAATAAACTATGTTCCAAATTAACTATACTAAATTCGGGGTGCAACGGTGACGGTGAACCGTTCACCGCCCAGTCAGACAAACGCCTTAAAAAAACGCGTTAAAACTTGAACGGATAATAAATCGGAAAAAAACGCCCATTTTTTGGATTTGTTTTTTGTTAAAACAGTAATGCGTTGTTTAGCGTTCAGAAGTTTAGCGCGTTTTAACCCGTGAATAAACTTTCAGAAAAAATGATGCTAAAAAAGTTAGAACCCTATGATTCGTTTCCGTTTGAGTTTAGAATGTATTTCACAACGTTTTTCTCTTGTAGTTTATCTACCAGATTATAGTTAAAGCTTTTGGAACTTATTGCGCGGTCCTAGATTCGATCATGAGATGTATTGGTTGATAGTCCGAGATGTTATCCATTCGGTCAATCGTACAATAAAAAGAGGAAGTAAAACAAATACTACTTAAATCGAACGAAATTTTATAGGAACCTGAAGGTGGTATAAAGTTGAGACGAACAATTGTTACTATATTTTTAGTTTTCATCAAAAAACATAGCAATATCTTGCATTTAAAAAACTATTTCTTTGGAAATAAAAATTCTTTTTGTTTAATATTTAAAAAAAATTTCAGCGTTTCAAGGATATTTTTAAAATGATACATAATTTTTTTAAATATATTTCTAAAGATTTTTTTAATATTTAAAAAATTATGAAAAATTAACCTTAGAAATATATTTCTTTAAAAAGCATTTGATAAACATTTTAAAATTTTAGGTTTAATTTTTTCACAAAGTTTCTAACATATTTTTTATTTTTTAGCAATCTATAACGTATATATTTTCCAGATTTTTAAAAAATTATTCACAAATTTGAAAATCTTTATATGCGCATGTGTTAAAGAAGCACATATTTATCTGGAGAGGGTCGTAAAAAAATCTATTAAGAGATGTAGACGAGAAAACGCAGGAAATCGTAAATACGCCGGTTTTATGAAATTTTAACTTGTTATAACTCGTTTTTCGAAGACTTCTATCTGACTGGGTAGCATTGCTTTTGTTTTTCTCACGTTCATAGGTAATCAGTAATTTTCTGAAAAGGATAAAAGGGTATGCATTGCTATTTTAGCTTGTTTTTCTAATTCGATTATATTTTGAGATAAATTTTTTCTAATGAGCCTTTTAAAAGAATCGCTACATCATCGGCAAATAAATGCGTACAAAAACGAAAAAAATATTCAGGAAGGAAGTGAACATGAATTCTAAACAGTGTTGCAGCTAGAACTGAACCATGTGGGGCACCTATGTGTAGTTTTACTATTTTCGATTGTGAATCTCCATGATGTATACTCATAGTTCTTTCTTGAAGCCATTGATAAATCCTTTTTATCAATAGGAATGACATATCTAATTCAACTACATTTGCTATCAAGGCAGGAAATCACATGTTATCGAATGCGGAGAGAAAATCAACAAATATTAATAACGCGGGGCGATTATTTGCTGCTACAGTTAGTCGTAAGTCTTCACAGAGTGACAGAATGCGAGATTGCACACATCTATTTGGTGTGAAGCCTGATTGCTCATCAGTATATATCCCTCTATCTAGAAAATCTGAATCAACAATCGCACATTCATCAAAGATCCGCAATGTTTCATCGACAAAATTCTATATCAATGACGAAGTAGTCTTACGAAAATAATTTACTTTGCATGAAAGTGTAAAATGGAGAAGTTAGAAACCAAGAATATTTCATCATGATGATTGAACTAAGCACGATTACAGTATTCGAATTATTAATGAATGAAATCTTCATCGATAGATTGCATTCATTTGATTTTCTAACCTCTCAACATAACAAACTTATTCAAAACTCATTACTAGATCTGAATTTAAAACATGTGAGCAATTCTAAATTACCTCAATAATGTCATAAAATAGCATTCGATTATCAAATCTGTTACACTTCAACTCTATCACATTCCCAATTATAGCATCACTACTAAAAACGACTATACAATGTATACAATTCGTGTTGACCAATTTATACTCCAATTCCTACTTTCAACGATATCAATCGTAACAGCAGTCAATGAAATGTTTCAAAATGTTTAATTAAAGGGTGTGTGGATGTGGGTGAATGCAAATTAAAAAGATATCTGCACCCACACTAGACGCTTTACCACCATGAAACTTTTTTCTGTATTAAAAATATGTCGGCTATTTTCAATAAGAAATGATTTTTTACTGACTCCTTGGATCTAAAGATGTTTCTGTGCACTTTTGGGTTCTGTAAACCTTATTTGATCAATCTATGTGTTACTGTAGTACGAAGATAAAATCCTATCTTCGTTTATGTTTAAGAGAAAAGAACATTATTCAACCAATTGCGAAATAACAAAACATGTGTTACTCAGAGTTTCTATTTACGAAGTAAAAACAAGTCACGAGGCCTTGGTTGCATCAATATTATTCTCCTTATTTGTAATTTTTCTAGATTTAGAAAACAAAACAACAAAAATGTCTACAATTAACAAATATGAATTATTAAAAACTGAAGGTGCATGGAACGATCGTATGAAATATGTTTTATCATTATCAGATAAAACTGAAATAGAACAATATTTAAGGCAATCAACATCATATGAAGATTTACAAATGTTAATATTTTTATCAAAATCAACAAAAAATGAAAAGAATTTATTCGACATATTTAAAACAGATTCATTACCAATAATACAACGAATTATTGCTGGTAAAGGTTGGCTTAAAATTCAAAGAGATGAACAAAAAATTTATGAATTTATTCTTGAAACAATGAATGATAGAAATATTTCTCGATTGTAAGTTTATCATTAAAAATAATTAAATTAAAAACTTCGTTTCATTAGTTTTAAACATAAAATTTTAGACAATCTTCATCGAATAGATTGTTTAAAAAAGTCTTCATCGTTTTTTTACAATCTTGCTTGTCGTTTAACTGAATCGTATCATCATGACCAATATAATCTTGATGCTCATTTAGTGCCATTTTGTTCAAAAGATCAAATATTAAATCTTCTATCCCGGTGGTCAATTGAACGCTTAGAACAAATTGATTCTTCATCGTTATTTCGTTCGCGATTAATTCACTATCAACCTCTTATTATTATTCATTTGATTCAATGTGATTTAAATGAAAAAAGAATAAATAATGAAAAATTCTCAAATTATTTTCATGAAAACAATAGATTACTATCATTACTTGCAAGAAAACAAGCAAAAGCAATACTTCGTTTAACAATTGAATATATGAATCAATTAGAAAAACATAAAAGATTATTGCCATATTTTATTGAATTAAATCAAAATTATCTTTTTAAGAAAGTGCCAGATGAAATGATTGAATTGATTACAATTGTAGCATCGAATCAACCAGGTTTTTATTTATTTTGCTAACATTAAGAAGCGTTTCAGAACTTCTGGGATATGCTTTATTTTGCTATTTATAGGCACTATTAAATATCAAACAACTTGGAATGCTGAAGGATCCGATCTATATTCATTTGCCTTTCCACGTTCATTTTCTGTTGACCATTATACTCGTCTATTTTTTGCTTTATATGATACATGTAAATGGTCAGAAAATCATACAATCCGTCTGCTTCATTGTGTGCTAGAATGTAGTAAAAGATATTCAGGCCTTTATAGTAGTCGAAAACGACGAAAATGGTTACTTGATATTGTTATTAATGAACGTATTGGAAAAGAATTATTTATAGATAAATTATTAAAAGAAGGAAATGAAGAAACTCTTCTATTGTTCGAAGAATATACTGAAATAACAACACCACTTTCTCTTTATTTAATTTCTCAATATGAAACAAATAAAACTGTTTCTGCAAGTCATCGTTTATCACTCATTCGTTATCAATTCATGACAAAAGATATTTTCGATCAATTTTTAACTTTATTCTACCAGACTAATTCGAATGTAAAGCAACGTGAACAAAATTATCTTCTTTTCCTCCAATGTGCGGTGTCAACAAATGACGAGCAAGTTAAAAATGTTCTTCAATGGATTCAAAAACGATGCACTAATGAACGACTTGCAATTATTGAAAATTTTCTAGATAGCTTATCAAGATATAATAATCGATTTCATCTTAAAATTTTACCAAATAATTTCGAAATAATCGAAGCTATTATTGAACTTGCTATTAATCATCTCCAAAAAACTGCATATACCCTACAAATTATTGTTAACCATGGAATATTATTACTGCAACGCGTGGAATATCATCTAAATAAAGAAGAAAAAGAGAAAATCCAAACATTTGCTTGTAAAATCATTAAAAGGTGAGAAACTGATTTCAATTATCATCACGCCATAGT
This sequence comes from Rotaria socialis, assembly GCA_905331475.1. NCBI lineage: Eukaryota > Metazoa > Rotifera > Eurotatoria > Philodinida > Philodinidae > Rotaria > Rotaria socialis. The sequence goes on along the minus strand of CAJNYU010000366.1, from coordinate 8,590 downwards.
TTTGCCTTGCAATCCTCTAGCAATTAGCTTGATGACTGAACATCTTATTTTATAATACGATGATCAATCCTATATATAACATTTCCGTAGAAGCCCGGGAGAATATCTTGCTCTGCATTTTCTTTTTATCTCATGGTTCAGAATCAGAACAAGTGTGACATAGAAGATAACTATAGATCATGTTCTATTTTCTTTCTTAGATGTTTTTCAATGAATGATACTCTTAAGCTTCAAATTTCATGCTTGTCTAATGCATATCCAATAGCATGTAATCTTATAGCGGATATTATTATTTCTGATGTATTTCCGAAATTCCTTTCAAAATATATGTTAAATGAATTAGATGATTCGTTGAATTGTTATTTCGAGAAGTCATGGCGTTTACCACAAATCGAATCATTTGTTAATTCATTTTTTATTGATTATCTTCCTTCATCCACAAAACTTCAAGCCGCTTTTCGAATTGATGAACATTCCTCAATTATTTTAATATTTTTAAAAAGTCATTCGACGCGATGTGAACGTGTTAATCATTTGATTAATAAGATTGATAAGATTTTTTTACTAAATGATATTGTTCAACAAATAGCTCTGCGTTCTCGACAACATTCTCTATTAATAGATAAATTAGTTGAAGATGATAAATGTGTTACATTTGAAAAACTATCAAATGAAGCAACTAAACTAGCGACAAATTTGAAAGCTGAAACAAAGAATATCAAATTACCAGGATTGAGTATTCATGTTTTAAATTGTTCTTTTCATTACTTAACCGGAAAACAGCAAGAACATATTACAAAAATTATTTTACATGATTTTCTTCAGGTAAATATATTTCAATTTGAAAAGCAAATTGAAAAACAAGTTGTTTTGTATTCTAGGATAAAGAAGTGGCTAATCCAAAGAAATAAAAATCATTGCGTGTTCTTCATCGTTTAACACATACATATGATCAATCGCTTCGGTGGTTAGTATTGTCACAGAAAAATATTAGTAATGATATTGACCCACTTGACCATATAATTATATGTTTACCAGCTACTTTTGATTTAACAACGCAACAGTTACTTAAACAATTCCATTTCTTAAAAATGAAATTAAACGCATCAAATGCTAAATATATTAGCGATGCTATGCTAACTATATCACGTCGACTACCTGATAAAATATTTCTAAAACATTATCTTGATCTGGTTTGTAATGAGCAATTTCAAAAATTAGGTAAACCAAATAGCTCGAGAATGCGATCATATTGAAACTGGGATTTCTTTTTTTCTTTTAAATATAAAGTTAAATCACATTCCATCAAGTGCAACGTTTGGTGATGGGGGGCTCTTTCGAATATACACAAAAATTATATCGTAATAGAAGTCGAGAAAGTATGACGAGAGTGAGAATCAAAAATATTCTTCTCGCAAGATACTATCTGTGATAAAAACCATGCCTCCGTAAACGTACAACGAAATAAAATTGAACCAAAGACAACCAATATGATACTATTTTGAGTATTCCAATAGCAACAGTTTTTGTTTTCTATTAAGACCGCGATCACGAAAGGTCAGTTCTGCGTTGATGTTAATGACACATTAAACATATTGAAAAACATTTTACTAAATCTTTGATTCATAAAAAAGCACATTTCTGTAACGTCCCGCATTTTTATTCCCGAAAAATTATGCTAACAACTTTCCTTTATATAATAGGTATAACAGCCAATAAAGAAATTCTTCGTTTATTAAATGAATATACATCCAATTCAAGTTTGCTAAAATCTGTTATAAAACCTTTATGGGATAGTCGACCTCATGAAGATGTTCGTGCTTGTCTCATTTTAACATTGCTTAATTTTATTAATAAATTACAATCAAAAGAAGACAAAACATTAGTCTGGAAAATTTTAGAAGAAGCAGCAGATGACAATTATCTTCCAGTGGTTCAATCTCTATTTTCGGCTCATCGAGGAAGTTCTCGTTGGCCGTTATCTCGATTGATAACTTCTTCTGATGACAATTTTCAGACATTTATTAATCGAATTCAATTTAGAATATTGGATCATCCAACATCATTAGAAGCACGTTTATGGGCTTGGGCCAATATTGATTGTGAACATTGCGATGTACAAAACTTAATTGAAAAGGTTAAACAATTGTGTGTTCAATTTGATAAAAATGCGAATACATTATGGGAGAACGCTTTCAATAAAATAATTTCATATTATAAACAGCAAAAAATGTAAGTTGAAGACAAACATGAGTCTACAAAATTCTTTTCTGTTTTTAATAGATCATCATCAAATGAAATAATTGATATTATTAAAAAACTGGTGTCTATTCGAGCAGAAGTTGATTCGAAAGAAAATGCTATTGATAATCAACATGATTTACCAGTTTATCATCGTATTCATCGTATTTTAACTATTCTTATTGATCGTATTAATCAATTCGATAATGAGAAAAAACTCTCTTTTCGTTCTCTTGCACCGATTATACTTCAATTTGATAAAACATTCACTTTGACTATTGGCACACTATTAATCAAAATAGCTCAAAATAGAGATGATCTTAAAGCAATGTTAATATTCTTTCAAGAGAATTTGTCTGAAAATTATTTTGAGAACATTTTAATACGATTAGCAGAAATTCTCTCAAATAAAAAGTCTAATTGTTTTGTCCAACAATTAACTGTTAATGAGAAACTTGATTTAGCTCAATGGTTTATCAAAGAAAAAGATTGTGGATTATTTGTTTTCGATTTACTTAAAAGTCATGTATTTAATCAACCAGGTGCTGATCGAGAACAATGCCAAACTCTTCTTCGACAAATGAGACAAAGTGAGAATTTATTTTTAAGACAACAAGCTTTGGAATATACTGTACGATGGAAGAGAAAAAGGGAGAAGCATCAACGACAGCGTAATAAATTGAGTGTTCCAAATGCTTCCTCTGATCCAGACACATCTGATGTTAGCTTATTCGAAATTTTTGACTCCATAGAGATTTAATAAAAACTTAATCATTAAAAATATAAAACGAAGGCTAGAAGTAAAGAAACAATTGTTTCTAGAAATATCTTCTCCATTAATGATGTATTCAAACTGACACTTATGCCTCATATGTTATGTAGTTATGCTCAAAAAAAGCACATATCATAATTTTTTTTACTATGAGTCTTTCGAAAAATTGAAAAATGTTGCTGGCGTATAACTCATGCGAATTAACGAGAAATTTGATAGATGTTTAACGTTTCGATTTACATGAACATAGTGGATGTATGTGAACATTCGATTAATATCCACACCCACACCCTCAAGTTTGAGACTGGATACGTTGTGAATGATAAATACGTTTGAGATTAGAGAACTAACTTGGTCCCCACATCATTGTATATGCCCTTGAAGACAGTGTTTGACATATTCTTTCAACAGGAATCACAAACTGAAATTACAAAGCAACTTTATGCCAATGTAAACGGGTTTATCATGACGCTTATGTAGCTTGAAACACTTTTATCAGACATTACAAACGCAAAACCGTATATATTTTAAAATGAAATATTGCCAAAGTATCTCGGAGACCATAAGCATTGTTTTTTTTCGATTGAAGCATGAAAAATTTGTTTCTTATCGATTTGTTTATAGTTGGAAAAAGAATAAGCACCAGAAGAAGTAAAACAAAAGCACAACAATAAAGAAAAAATGACTCATATTAAAAATTTGTGAGTAATTGGCGTTCTTGATTTCGTATGGTTGTATAGTTGTAAATATTTCAAAGGAATACAGTTGGTTGTTGACGGCGTCGAATTCGTTTTTGTAGAAAAAATGCTACTTTTTACCAAACAGAAGGTAACGATCTGTGGGGGGAGAGGGTGGCGGGTGCAAAATTTCTACCCTAAACACTTCAACACTCCTTTCAGGTCGTGTTTCACAAAATACATGCAGTGCAGACACTTGCAATAAATAGTGTAAGAACCATAAAAGAGAAAAAATAATAAATGGGATGAAAAATAGAAAGTTCTAGATGTACCACCGACATAACGTATGGCGCGGAAGTCTTGGTATGATTTTTTTTTCTCAACAAGAACTTAAATTTTAAGCTAAACATATTAAACGAAAGTACGTACACACATGTACTAAAAATTAAACGAGCAAGCTGCGAATGGTCCTTTGTCTGCGATTTTTCGTAATTGCTTTCTTATTGACGAAAACATTTATTGTACAGACTTCATGTCAATTCTTTTCAGCTGTTGCTGAATCCTTCGTTTCAATTGGTCGATCGTTTTGGCTTGCCAACAACCGCCATAAACTTTTTCGTCTGAAAGTTGCCATATTGTTTCATTAGGACGTGCCTGAGGACAATTTTGTGAATTTTTTTCTTTAGGTACCAAATTGATATTTTTCTATTCGAAAAAATCGATTACACTTGCAGCATAATGACTCGATGCCAAATCGGGCCAGAATAACACTTTTTCGATATTATGATAGCTGTTCATGAACAGCATCGAACGTGCACTCTAAAAAAATCGGTACTCTACCGAACCTTAATAGTTCTGCACTTCTCCACCGAACGATTTTAAGTTCCGTGGAGTGAAAAATGTTCCGTGGTCTCCTTTCAGAACTATTTTAAGTTCAACAGGTTTCATCAGGTTTCGCAATTTTGCGCCTGAACTCTTCGAAGGTTCCGAAAAGTGATTTGTGGTTTCGTACGTCATGTACCAATCCTCTGATAGTTTTGTGAAATGCCAGAAGGTTTCATCTTATACCCACGGAACCACTGCTAGTTTCGCGGGCAACCCGAAGGTTTCGCATTATTTGTGCCGAACTGTTTGGCACTTGCTACTCGGCTTTAAGGTTTCGTAATATGTCCACGGAACCATTGCTGGTTCCCTAAACTGTCAAAAGATTTGGAATATTTTCTGCAAAACAATTCCTGGTTTCGTAGAACATTCGAGGGTTTTGTACTTTTTGAACTGAACGGTTCCCACTTTTTTTATCCATGCCAAAGTTTCGTATATTTTGTACCAAACCACTGAAACTTTCGCAGACACTCCCGAGCTTTGGAATCTTTTCCACAAACCGACTGATATTTTTGGTCACGATGCAAGATTTTCGTATTATTTCTACGCAACTTTTTCACCCTTTCTAGTGCGCTTTAAGATTTTGTAAAATACCGACCAAGCCAGCGCCCGTTTCCTCGATTATCTCAAGGTTTCTCAGTTTTTGCAATAAACGTTTCACCGGTTTATTATCTATATCAAACTTTCAATAGCTTATTGGCGTCCCAGAGTCCGAATCCGTTATCATTTTTTCTCTCTGAGCTTTCATAACGGAGAAAATCTGCCAAGATGGAGTCCAAATTTCACAAGGCAGACTTTTTATTTCAACTCTAATCGAAATTCTGATGAAACTTTCCTATAGCTTATCGGGGTCGAAGAGTCCAAATCCGTTGTCAGTTGTTTCAGTCGAGCGTCCCTGGCTGAGAAAATCCGCTGATCTGGAGTCCAAATTTCACATGGTTCACTTTTTATTTCAAATCTAGCGTCAATTCTGGGGTATGTTTGATGCGATGAAAGAGAATAATTTTTTTCTTTGTTATTGATTCATTCATATAGAAGGTTTCAGGTAAATTTTATTTCATAAAATTTCAGAAATGTATTCTGTTTAATTATAGAAGGCAGCAAAGATGGAATTTCAGGTGAATTTGATCGTTTGTAATTTAATATATTCGATTTGTTTTTTGTTCTAGGTTAGTTCTCTCTTAGCAAATGAAAGAATTATTCGTTTTTGTATTTTTAGCTCAAGATAGAGATGGCGTTTTAGGTAAGTCTACTTCTAAGTAATAATAAATTTTCGCTAATTTGTTTCTATATCCAAATTCAGAAGTCAACAAACCGCTGAGTCTCTATATTTCACGCAAATACTACGAAAACATCACACACATCAGGTGATAAACCGCCACGGGGTCGTATGTAGGGGTGCAATAGTTCAGCTCTAGTTCTGAGCGAAGGAACTGTTCGAAAGTTCAGTTCGGTAGGAGCTGATTGTTTTGAACAGCCTCTTTTAAAAGAGCTGATCTGATCGAACAGAGAATACATCCTATTCCGCAATGTGGAACATTCCGGAACCAATTCCATCTAATTCCCGAAATTCCGTTTATCCCTTCCGATTCAATTCCGGAATTACACGGAATTAAAACCGATTCCGCCTAATTCCCAACGGTTCCGGAATTCAGTGCACTTACACTAACATCCACACCCACACCCATCCGTGAGTTCACCTTGGGAAATTCACTATAATCAGTATACTTTCACAAAAATGTACTTTTTCGATTGAATATGCATACATAAATATATTAGTTATTGTAAAGAGAAAAACAGACAAAGTGTTTAGACAACTGATTCCAAGCATAAATGAAAACAGATAGTAAAGAATTCGACTGATCGCTCAGCTAGGTGACTATTTAAATACTACTACTACTAAACGTATCTTTTTTTTCGAATTCATTGAATACTATTGAAATCAAATTGAATGTAAAACATTTATGTAACTAGTTTGCTTTATATGATTTTTCTTATGCTTGAAAGTTACTTGAATATTATAGAAAAATAGTCATTCAGTATGTACAAATGGAGATGATTTAGAATAATTCGGAGTCACGAATATCGCAGGCTGCCAAGGTTAGATGAGATCAAGACTTTCAATGACTTAAGTGATTGATCAGAGGATTCTTACAAAATTAGTCAGAGTTAAGGAGAGTTCCCAATTTTTTTGAAAATTGATCATCAAAAATATACAATCACTTTGCTCAAGAAAGACAAAATGTTTGTCGGGGACCTAGAACTCAAATTCCTGCTGTATGTTTAGAGTAAAATTACTCCACATCTCAAATGAAAATTTTCCATTTCATCCATATTATTTATGTAGTTGGGTGTGGGTGTGGTTGAGTTAAGAATACAGTCACATCCACACGGTCAAGATAAAGCATGAACCGAGAAAAATAAACAGCAAGTTTTCAAGCTGATAGTTCAGAGATTCTAAATAAAGCAAAATTCTTATTTCTAGATTTCTGACTTAATGATTAGATAGACATACGAGAAATTATTCCAAAAAATTCTTCAAATTATTGCTACGCTGTCGGCATTTTTTCGTTTAGATAACTTTGTATTTAATCAAATGATCCTTTCATGGTCAACTTTTTGTGCTGATCACGAATCTGAAATCATATTTTTGATTCGAACAATCATATAAAATATAGTCGACTAATCTAGGATCCGATTGAACACAGAAAAATATTCAATGTCAACATTTGTGTTGTAGAGTAACTATTTTCGCTCAACTTTTATCTGAATAAGCAATACTATAGAAGATGCAAAATTTCAAGGGGTTTCAGAAAATATGTGAACTATTTTTGGATGGCATGATCCGGCATGGTTATTGTCAAAATACTGAAAAATCCCCATTTTAACCAATCGTAATTTTTCTCTGTGTATTGGTATTATCTACTGATATATGACACTGGATAAATAAACCAGTCAGTAGGTTTTGTAGAGAAAACATTTCTCTATCTTTTGAGACATTTTCGAAGTCAACCGATGGAGCGGACGCGGATGAAAGTATAAAATACTACTAAGGCCCTAAAAGCTTCATTTTTTGACCAAATATAAATGGTGTATAACTTGCAGACGCTGGCATTTTTCTCCGGTACATTAGAAAGATCTAATATTTTGGATTCACTTATGGTTTGACTAGACCTTCAATTTAAAATAGTTAAACCGAAAATCAAAATTTTACCGGCGGCCGAGTTGCTAAGTGGTTCCGCGGACCCTCTCTTAAAGTATTCCACTGACATCAAAATGAAGTTCATGCTACTAAATGGGATCCACTAGGACGTTTACTTGCACAATGTTCTGATGATATGACATTAAAAGTAAATCGCAATGAAAGTAATCATACTCGACTGTATTTGTTATTTTTATTTAGACCTGGAGTATGCCAAAAGAAACACCTGTTCATAATTTACAAGCACATAATAACGAAATTTATACAATTAAATGGAGTCCAACTGGTTCAGGAACAATGAATCCAAATGCAACATTACTTTTAGCAAGGTATTATTTAACGACAAATTGTTTTTTTTATATCTTTAAATTTTACGTATATATAGTGCATCATTTGATTCAACTGTACGTTTATGGGATGTTGAACGTGGTGTTTCTCAAAATATACTTCTAAAACATTCAGAACCTGTTTATTCAGTTTCTTTCAGTCCAGATGGTCGTTTATTAGCAACTGGTTCATTTGATAAAGCGATTTATATTTGAGATATTGCAGTAAATAATTTCAAATCATACTTGATATTTATGATGTTATGATGACTGTTTGCTTTTCAGCGACGACACATTGTTCATGGTTATCGAGGTACTCGTGTTGGTGCAAGTGCTTCCGACGGAACAGTAAGTTTTAATGGGTCGATAAAAAAAGAATTCTTTCTTTAGGCCAATGTGTTGTCGTTTTGTTTTTGTTTACTTGTCCAAAAAACAAAATATCCGTATTGTTGTTATCTGTTGTTCTGATCATCATCAGCCCTCCTATCAA
>CAJNYU010000364.1:0-28535 GCA_905331475.1 Rotaria socialis | reverse complement strand
TTCAATTGTGTTTCCGTTAAAAGCTTCAAGTCAGAGACTGCTTTTACTTGATTATTTCCAATTTGGGTTAACAATTCTTTCGCTACGCATAATAAGTCGTCAATGGTTTCCTCTTCAAATAATTCACCAGCGTAGTTTAAAATGAATGTCACGGATGCATTGTGCAATGTTTCATAGGCAGATACTGCCAACGGAAAATCAAAGTTTTGAAAGCTACGTTTTAGTTCGACCGCTGATAATTTATCTTTTCGGTCAGCGTTGCTCTCTAAAGTTGTATCATTTTCGTAAAGAAACAAACTATCGAAGGAAGTATGATTCATCTCTTGTTTTATTAGTTGAGTGGAATTAGCATTGCTCCCGTTTATCATTGCATTCATTTGATGTTGGATATTTTTGATTGCATCAATTATTAAGATATGTTCTTTGTGATTCGCAATAGATGGTAAGAAATGAATACTGGACACGGCTGTTCTAACAGTTGTCTGATCGCTGTGACCATAAACGCTCAATATTTTGTGCCAAACAAATTGCAAAATGGAACTTAAAGTTAGCCCATTTTCACGACATATATTTTTTAAATCTCTATAAACCTTGTCGGTGATCAATAGGGTGCTAGCTTTCGGCTGCTTCACGTGATCGTATTGATTGAGTAGCGCCTTATTTTTGTTCTCTTGTTTTAATAAACCGCTAAAGTCGCACCTTTCTTCGATCTTGTTTATTTCACTTTCCCAATAGTCAATGTTGTGTTGGGAATCCATTTGCATAAATATGCTGGAATAATAGAATGAACAATGTGTTTGTATAGGATTGTTGATCCCTTTTTGAAATTCGATCTGAAATAGGGGTGTTACATTTAAATTAAAAAAATTTATTAAATCGGGAAATAAATTTCCAAAAATTTAAATTTTAACTAAATTTAAATTCAAGAAATTTAAATTTAATCAAATTTTAAATTTTGTATGATTGAAATTAAATTGTTTGAAATTAAAATTAGTTAAATTCCGAAAACTAGCAGATAAACATAATTTTTGACTTGATTGCTACTATTTAAAGTCAAATTTGAGTATGTTTCCTGTTTTCTAACGTTAAAACTAGTCATTCTTCTATGAATTGTGTTATTAAATATATTTTTATGAGTATCCTAGTATTCTGAAGAAGAAAGATGACGGATCTTGCATAATCTGTAGAGAAATTTTGACTATTATGAATGAACAGTAACCTAAAATACTAGGTTTTCCTCTCATTTCGTATTTACTACTGTTAAAGTCATGTATTTCTCTCGTAGCAATAATGTGTATCCATGCAAACAATTTATGAAATTTAAAATTTAAATTTAAAAAAAATTATTAAATCGAGAAATAAATTTTCAGAAATTTAATTTAAATTTAATTTAAACCTTTTTATCAGAAAAATGTAAATTTATTTTAAATTTAACTTCGTAGAATTTGATTTAAAATTAAATAAACTTTTCACGAAGTTAAATTTAAATTAAATAAACTGTAAATTGACACCCCTAATCTGAAAGCCGTATCGAAGTATAAATGGTACACATTCACACTCACATCTGGTCCCCATACAGATTATGACAGGCATTCGTGAGACGCGTAACAAGTGACGACACACAAAATAACTAGTTATCTAAGTAATTTAGTGATGAGTTACTTATCCGTTCAATCAAAGTATTAATTAGTTCACTAGTTTGAAATCAACTTTTTGTTAGGCAGTCATGAATGATCCATCCTGGATCCTGGCAAATGGACTTCAGAGACTGGGGTGGATACGCTTCATATTTGGACTGGTACTTTCACTATCCTTTCGGCAATGAAAGTATACTGTTGCACTTTCCTTTCCTTAGAAAAGAAAAGCTTTTTGACTTCTCTTACTTTTCTTTATTTTCAGAAAGGAAAGAAAAGCCATAAGATGAGATGAGCGATAAGTTTTAACCGCAATATGCTTACCTGGGTTACGTGCGAATCCTACCTACTTTAATATTAATATCACATGCGTACAGCGTTAGATAAAACTATTCATTTTTAGATATGCTCCTATGAAAAGTAGTTGAGTATGTTACTAACGTCAGTTGTTCATCATTATTTATTTTTGTGAAAATAAATATCGTGAAATACAAATAAACGCTTGTTGCTCACCTGGGGTCTACCAGACCCCATATCATTTTTATAGTTTTGACTTATTTTTCAGCAATAATCCATTTGGTTTTATGTTCCACGACTTACTCCTTGTTTGGTTAAGAGCATTCCAGAAGTTTATAACGACATCTAGACAGAGTAAGTAATTTTAGAATGCGTGATGTGGAATAATGAATAATTTTGAAAACATTCTGTCACTCTCTCGAACATTAATTATATGACATAGATAGTGGAGTATCGTCATCAACAATACATCGTTTTGGAAAATTCGTAATTATTTTCTCACTACTCCCTATAATTCCAAATTTACCATCAACCATTGTGATTCGACGTAAGTATTTCTACAGAAGAAAATGCCTTCCGGCAAAAGAGTCTAATCAGAATCAATCAAAAGATCGGTATGAATGCACAGACAACTTCGATCAAGAATCAAATGGCAGTAATGATGAATTGGAGAATGATTCAGAAGAGTCGGACGTTCCTAATTATATTCAAGATAGCTCCGAAGATCCAGACGGTGACGCTGCAACTGAACAAGATTCTGGTGTTGAATCTGAAACGAGCGATGCCGTAACCGAAAGCACCAGTCAGACACTGGATACTGAGTAAAATACTTCGTACTTTTGTACTTTTACTTTCACAGTGTATTCAAGTACGAATACTGAGTACGAATTTACTTAAGTAGCGGTACTTAGTACAAATGTATTTGAATGCGTTGCTGATTGGTTATATTGATTTTTCAGTGGTGACTTGGGGCACAGACAGTGAATACTTAGTACAGTGCATAGTAATTTTGTACTTTTTTCTTAGAAAACTGTGAGTACAAAGTAGATATTATAAGTCTATGGCGATTATGTTTAGGTAACCGAAGTTATTACGAAACCGTTTTGAGGGTTAGCTGGGGATGGCGTAGTGGCTCTATGCATCTGAATTCAGAGATCAGAAGGTTCGATTCCTTCCCCAGCACGGTGGTGATGTCATTAGTATAATGGTGCACGGTATCGGTGGAGAAGGTGACCAATCACTTTAATATATATGTCGGTCTTAATGACCTTTACCATCTCTTTGTGTGATTCTTATATGTTCTCTTCTCTTCCTCTGTTTGTTATCGTCAACCTATACTTTGATTCTTCACTACTATTTTATCTTCTATACACAATTGTACTGACAGGACCACTAGGTCGTAGTTTCTCGCATAATAAAAAAAAAGTTTTGAGGGTTCCGTATTTATTTCGAAAATGGTTCAGTGCACTAGAAAAAAATTAGTATGATTACCAAATCCTTTTTAAAATGAATACGGACCCCTCAAAGGGTTTCATAAAAACGTCGATTTCCTGAAAATAATCGCCATAGACTTATAATACTTTTTCAAGTGTTTCTTGTTGTATCTACGAAAACTAAAATGGTTCAGAGAATTGAAACGAAATCGAAACCCTTTTAGGTTCCGTACTATGTAAGAAACCTTTTTTTTTAGTTCAACGAACTCTTTTGGGGTTGGTGTGGTACCATTTTTCTCCGTGATGGAGACACTCACACTTTTCCAGTAATGATATCTAGCATACTTCCTTCGAAATTTCATGTTCGGCTTTGAAAAATCCCTAAATCAAAAATCCCTATTTGGTCACCAGAATGGGTCATATTTGTTTTATTCTCCACAAGTGTGGATATGATGTATAGATGTGTCTGCGGATTTCTATTTGTGGTAAATGATAACCAACCCCCCCCCCTCAGAATCGACTTGCCACNCAGCCAAAACGCGTAACGGTCAACCAATATGATTAAAGTAGAAGTTAAAATTCAACAAATTTGAAGGCTACCAAATTGTAGAGCGCGCATTTCTGCATCGGACACTATCTTTTTTTCTATTTGTTGACACTTATTACACGGAAAAATATGGACGAAACAAAGTTGTGGATCAATTACTAATATTTCATGATTCATCATGCTGCAAGACAAATGAACACAGCGGGAGAAGGAAAGTGATGATCATCAAACATCTTATATAATTTTGAAGCACAGAATTTGGGCTTTCTTGTAGTCTACTTAAAAAATTTTCAAACTTTCTTTGCTATGAGAAAAATACTTTCGAAAAGCTATACCAAATCTATGTCTGTGCGTTACCGAAAATCGAGTTTAGTGAATTTTTTGGCGGTAAAACGACTGATTATTTTTCAAACTCTTATCAATCTTCTGCTTACTTTTGTTGGGCTATCCAATGCACATATTAATTTCTGGTTCCGTTGCTTTGGTATCGAGAAACTTGGTAACGCACAGACACAACTGTTTTGATACCTAAAATTAATGCATACATATATCGACTAAAATTTGTTTGTTTCAACTGAAATTTGAATTCTAAGATACTCTTGCATGGTTTTTGTTGCTGTTTGCTTTATTGGAAATGAAATACATGAGATACAAGCACCTAGGTTTTTGAAGAAATTTCTGAGAAATATCTGCAATAACTATGTTTTTTTTTAATTATAGAATTTTTCTCCATATAGTAAATTTATTGTACATCGATTCGTAAAATACTTGCTTAGCATGAAGCTCACTGCGGCTCAAAAACAGAAGCGTTACCGAGAAAATTTGAAGAGAAAAGGTCGTCATAACACTATGAAAGCAAAAAATCGTGAAAGAATGCAAAATTTTCGTAGTAAATTATCCGATTTTCAACGAGAACAGTATCGTAATCATGATGCAGCAGCTCGTAAACGTGCTCGTGCTGCTAGCAAGCATCAATCAAAGTATGTTTTTTTACGCATACTGATAACGGGTAGCATCTGCTCGCTTTATTTTGCTTAGTGCATCATTTGGCTCGAAGCAAAGCTTCGGTAAATCTGTCAAAAAAGTGAAAAAAAATCTCCCGCAAGATCCAGCAAAACAAAAGCTAGTCATTCAAGCAATTGCTCAGTCGATTGGGCTATTAGGACCATCTCTTCACAAACGTAACACCCGTCATTTATCATGTAAATTGAAGGATGATATTGTTAAATTTTATTGTCGAGATGACATATCTTATCAAATGCCGGGAAAAAGAGACACGATCGTTGTCAGGCAGAATGGAACAAAATCGACTCATCAAAAACGAATTTTACTATACAACATTCGCGAAGCACATCAATTGTTTTTATCGGAACGTTCTGGCTCTGGTACGATTTGCTGTCACAGAAAATAATTTTCACGATTAAATCTTGCTGCTTTCTAGCTTTAGACCTTTCTAAAACGAGTTTTGCTGAACTACGCCCACAATATGTAATGATCAAAGCATTGATGGGCCATCGTGTATGTGCGTGTGCATATCACGAGAATGTGAATCTGTTGTTAGAAGCTTTAGCAAAACATGTGAAGGGTGGATTTTGCTCGGATTTGCACACGTTTACAAGTTCTTTGGTGTGTGATGAGTCGAATGAAGCATGTATGTTCTCAAAGTGCAAGACATGTTCTAAATTTTTCGAGATAAAAGTTGAAGGAAATATTGTCGATTTCACGATAAAGATCCAATGGCTTCAATGGACCAATAATAATGGTCGCTCAGAGAAGGAAGAATCTGAAGGAACTGTGAAAAGTTGTGTTCAACATTTATCTAGTCTCATTCAGCAATATTTATCACATGTGTTTATCAAACGTGCTCAAAGTAGTCTCTTTGAAGAACTTAAAGAAAGTACGGATGATAAAAAAGTTCTTCTTCAAGTTGACTGTGCTGAAAATTTTGCAATGGATCAGCAAGACGCTATTCAGTCAGCATATTGGAATACCAGAATGTTGTCAATTTTTACAGCGCACGCATGGTGCGGAGCAAATAATTATTCGTTCGCATTAGTATCTGACAACGTTACTCACGATAAATGTTGTTTGGTTGTGTGTCTGAATAACATTATTACTAAACTGAAACAATATTTACCAGATTTGGAAGAGATTGTGTTCTTTAGCGACGGGGCAGCATCGCAATTTAAACAGCGATATCTGCTTCAAAACATGACACGAATGATGGTGGGACATACTTTGAAGTTATCGGGGAATTTTTCTGCCCCTTCCCATGGGAAGGGAGTGGTTGATGCGATTGGCGGAATGGTTAAACGAATGGTTTGGCAAGAAGTAATGGCAAAGAAACAGTATCGATCAGCTACCGATTTCGTTTGCATCGCCAAAACAAAAACAAACACGATTATTCTCGACGAAATCTCACAAACGGAAATAGATGTAGCAAAATTAAGACTTGAACAGATATTTATGGCGACAAAATCGGTCAAAGATACTCAAAAATTGCACAGTGTCATTGCTATTCGTTCTGATGTTATAGAATGTCGAATCTATGGTGATTCAACATCAAAATGGGCTGTTTTTTCTGATTTTTATTTATTAAAAGCAAAAAAATGTACCGTTTTTTGTCCGACAAGAATATGTATAAGCATTAGTGAAAAATAAAAAAATCAGCACTAGATGCTTGAAATAGAAAAGGAATATTAATAATTTGATGCTTTAAAGTTATATCTCTCAATATGAAATGAAATTTTTGATTTGGAGAATTTTTATGGAAATTCATGTCGATGCGTTACCGAAATGTCTGTGCGTTACTTCATGTTTTGTGAATAGCTCGCTCATTTTTCAAATTAATTATATTTTCTCTTCACTAAAAGATACTTCTGACTTTGAGCTACAAAATGCTCTGTCACAATGTTCATTAACATAGCGTAGTTCGCAGCATTTATCACTTCTCTCGCGTCCACTAAGAACGAAGGACTTTTTTTGTCTGTGTGTTACCAACTAGTATTTCGCCTATAAAATCTAAACAGCTCAACGATTGAGGCTCAAACTTTCAGGTATTATAGAACTTGTCGACTTACATAAGTGTTGAAATTTACAAACTTTTCCCTTTTACCATTATCTAGATACAATCGTTCAAAGTTGAAAAAACGTCCGTGCGTTACCTGCGTTTCGACTATTTTTGTAGCATCATGCATAGCTTGTTTCAAAGAAAAGTTGCACACAATTAATATCTTTTTACAACATATTCCCACTAGTCAAAAGTAGTCCCGGGATTCATTTATTTACCGATAAATCTTCGAAAGATATAGTATCTGTCCATCATACTGAAATGCGATTTTTTTCATTTGAAATGAATGAAATAAAAAGAAATGTATGGATAACAAACTAAAACTTGCTATCTACATGAAGCATAAATCATCAAGTTCATAACTGTGATCATTCAAAAACTTTAGTTTAGGCTACTCTTCCGTTAAAATTTCATGAGAAAAAGCGAGCGCACATAATAGGTTAAATTCCCTAAAATAATGATGTTGAATGTACAGATTTTATACATCAGTCTCCATCTTAAGCTTTTCTTAGTGGGATTATTTGCCGTTGATAAAAGAACTTCGAAATTTGGATGAACTCGTACTATTTATTCTTGGGGTGTGGGTGTGTCGAAAACTACTTTCACACCCACACCCTCTAGATAGGTTCTATAGGTATACAGACGGAGTTCATTCTTAGTTAAAAATCTATAACAAATTATCCTCAATATGCACATCGAGAGAGGTATCGTGTACTTAAAGTTGAAACATACCACAAGACTTACAAAACAAAACTCCTAATTAATTTCAAATTTCTATAGATATTATAATCCATTTTTAAAAGTCCAAGTAATTAAAAAAAAAAGGAATTCTTACCAGGATTTATTAGATTGATTCCAATAAGTCCCGAAACGAAAATAAATACCGGGATTTATTAAAAAGTCCCGATAAATCCCAAAAAAAGAAGCCCTGGAAACTGCTGAAATACACATGTACAAATGAATGTATTGCAATTACGTTCACCAGAAAGAACCCACAACAAATGCTTCTCTCCGTTGCCGACCTATTTTCTCCTATTTATTAATCACTCTTTCACAAGTATATCTATTTAAAAATCTGTCATTTACTGAAGCATAACGCATCCAAACACATGAAGTAACCGACACATACATAAAACCATCCGAACTACTATGCATCGATCAAAAACGCACTTGCTTTTCCCGCATGGCGTTCGACAGACGCTTCCAACCTTCCCTACCAATCGGATTCCGATCAAAGTACACCGTTGTAAGCGTCTAAAACAGAAAAATAAATATTTCTCTACGTTTAACGTGACGAATGCTACATGCAAACCTTATTTTCTCGAGTAGTATCAGCGATCTCTTTGGCGCCTTCATAACGAATGTCATTTCCAGAAAGATGGAGAGTGGTGAGTGTCTAATACAGTCAGAAAAATATTGTATAACGCTGAATGGTACAGGCATGTGATGTTCACCCTATTTTGTCGAAGAGCATCAGCAAGCTCTTTGGCGCCTCCATCAGTAATCTTGTTACCAGACAGATTCAGAGTAGTGAGTGTCTAATTCCGACAGGGCAATGTTATAGCACACTGCATATCAAGAGCATGTGGTCCTAACTGTATTTTCTCGAAGAGCGTTAGCCATCTCTTTTGTGCCTTCATCGCAAATCCTGTTACCAGAGAGATTTAGAGTGATGAGTGTCTGATTCCAACAGAAAAATGTTAGAGCACACTGATTATTAACGAGCATGCGAAGTTCACTCTATTTCGTCGAAGAGCGTGGGCCATCTCTTTGGTGCCTTCATCACTAATCCTGTTACAGGAAAGATTCAGAGTGGCGAGTGTCTAATTGAGGCATTAAAATCATCCCAAAATTGAATGTAACGGGTATTTTATGTTCACCTTATTTTCTTCAATAGCGTCAGCAAACTGTTTGGCACCTTCGTCACCAATCCTATTCGAAGGGAGATTAAGTGTAGTGAGAGTCTATGCGAGACACATAGCCTTTATTCACGCTGAATATAATGAGTGTATGACCGTTACTTGATTCTTTCGAATGGCACGAGCAATCTCTTTGGCGCCTTCATCACCAATTTTACTCCAGTCGAGTACGAGTGTAGTGAGTGTCTAAATTAGACAGGAAGTCGTTTCGTACATTAAATGCTACAAGGTTGATGTCGTCACCCTATTCTCTTCAAGTGCAACAGCGATATCTTTCGCGCCTTCGTCACAAATGTCATTTAAGCAGAGATCCAGTGCTGTAAGTGTCTAAATTACGCAGGAAATCTACATCCACCCCTAGATGTAATGCACATTCGATTTTCACCTTATTTTCCCGAAGTGCACTGATAATTTCTTTCACCCCTTCAGGACCAATACCAATCCCGTGCAAATTGAGTGTAGTGAGCACCTAAGCAAGAATCGAAATCTTCCCATACGCTAAGCCAAACGAACACGCTATGTTCACCTTATTTTCTCGAATAGAATGAGAAATCTCTTTGGCGCCTTTATTACCAATCGGATTCGAAGAAAGATCGAATGTAATGATTGTCTAAATGCCACAGAAAATTGTTCTCCACGCTGAATGTTATTAGCACAACGTGCTCACATTATTTTCTTGAATAGCGAAAATGAGTTCTTTGGCACCTTCATGGCTAATTTCATTCATAGAGAGATCAAGCGTACACAGTGTCTAAAATGAAGCAAGTCTTTTCCCACGTTGAATGTAACCAGTACATGATCTTTACTCTAGTTTTTCGAATGCTGTCAGCAATCTCTTTCGCGCCTTTATCACGAATCTTATTCCAATTGAGATTGAGTGTAGTAAGTGTCTAAATTAGACAAGAACCTTTTCTCCACACTGAATGTGACGAGTATCAATTGTTCACATTATTTCCTCGGATAGCATTAGCGATCTCTTTTGCGCCTACATCACCAATGTCATTTCCATACACATTAAGTTCAGTGAGTGTCTAAATGAGAGTGAAAATATTTCTCTACGCTGAACGTATCGAGCCCGTGATTTTCACATTATTTTGTTGAATAGCGTCAGCGAGTTCTTTTGCACCTTCGGGGCCAATCCCATTCCCATGAAGATCGAGGTTAGTGAGTGCCTAAGTGAGATACGAAACTTTTTTTCGATGGTGAATGTAATTACTGTTCGATATTTACCTTATTTTCTCGAAGTGCACCAGCGATCATTTTCGTACCTTCATCACTAAGTGCATTGTAAGAGAGATCGAGTGTAGTCAGTGTCTAAATTACAGAGAAAACCTTTCTGTACGCTGGATACAATGAGTAGGTGGTCTTCACCTTATTTTCTCGAATAGCATTGGCAATTTCTTTTGCGCCTTCAGGACCAACCCGATTTCCATGCAGATTGAGAGTAGTGAGAGCCTAAGTGAGACAAAAAGTCTCTCTCCACGCTGAATGTAATAAGCAAGAGATTTTTACCGTATTTTCTCGAATGGCGTCAGTGATCTCTGTGACGGCTGCTTTGCCAGTGTCACGGCAGAAGAGATCCAGTGTAGTGAGGTTCTACGTGAGACAAGAAATCTTTATCAGCACTGAATTTAAAGAGCATTCGCTGTTCACCTTATTTTCTCGAATAGCATCACGGATGTCTTGAGCGCCTTCGGGACTGATGTAATTGTAAGAGAGATCGAGTGTAGTAAGTGTCTAAATGAGACAACCCATTGTAGCTCATGCTGGATCTCAGGAACATATTATGCTTACCCTATTTTGTCGGAGAGCGTCAGCAATGTCTATGGCACCTTCATCACTAATCCTGTTTTCCCTAAGATCGAGACTAGTGAGCGTCTAATTGGGACAGAAAAATGTTATAACACGCTGGATGTCTTGAGAATGTCATGTTTACCCTATTTTTTCGAACTGCATTAGCGATGTCTTTGGCGCCGTCATCACTAATTTTACTCGAACAAAGTTTCAGTGTAGTGAGTGTCTAAGCGACAGAAGATATCTTACGCGATGTTGAATGAAACGACTATCTGACGTTTACCTTATTTTCTCGGATAGCGTCAGCAATCGATTTGGCACCTTGGTTACCAATCGGATTCTCAGAGAGATTGACTTTAGTGAGTGCCTAGGTGTGACAAGAAACCTTTTCGATGTTGAATTGAACGAGGCTGTCAAACTCACAGTATTTTCTCGAATGGCATTTGCTATTGTTTTTACTGCTTGATCATCAATCTCATTGTAAGCGACATTTAGTGTAGTGAGTATCTAAATGATAGACGAAGTGTTTACATACGTTGAATATTACGAGCATGAGATGTTCACATTATTTTCTCGAATCGCGTTGGCGATTTCTGGGGCGCCTACTTCCCCAATATAAGTCGCATTGAGATTGAGTGTAGTGAGTGTCTATATGATATATGATATATGTAGTGTTACTATACGTTGAATATTTCAAGCATGTAATCTTTACTTTATTTTTTCCAATAGCGCCACATATGTGTTTAGTACCTTCGCTACCAATTTTATTGTGAGAAAGATCGAGTGTTTTGAGTGTCTAATTAAGAAAACGTATCGCAGTGGACGATAAATATGACGGCGACTTGATATTCACCTCATTGCATCGAAGGGCGTCAGCAATAGCTTTAGCACCTTGATGGCTAATACTGTTGGAAGATAGATCGAGTGTAGTCAGCGTCTGAATGAGACAGAAAATCTTTCTCCACGCTAAGTGTAACGAACATGTGTTTTTCACCTTATTTTCTTGAAGTGCGCGAGCAATCTTTGTGGCGCCTTCATCATAAATGTAATTTCCAGAGAGATAAAGAGTGGTGAGTACCTAATTAGGACAAGAAAATGTTCTAGATTGCTGGACATTGCGAGTCTGTCAAATACACCTTATTTGTTCGAATGGCGTCAGCAAGGATTGTGGTGCCTTCATCACCAATATTATTTGCATATAGGCCAAGTTTAGTTAGTGTCTAAATTACACAAGAAGTTTTTCTCCACACTCATTGTAAAGTGCAAGCGATGTTCACCTTGTTTTCTCGAATAGCATCAGCGATGTGCTTGACTCCTGATGCACCAATGGAATTGATAGCAAGATCTAGCGTACTGAGAGTCTAAGTGAGATTGGGAATGTTTCGCCACACTGAATGTAACGAGTCTGTCATGTTTACCTGATTATGACGCATAGCGTCAGCGATGTATTTGGCGCCCTCATGGTTAATTTGATTGAAGCCAATATCGAGTGTATTGAGTGCCTAAATCATATAAAAAGTCTTTCTTTTCATTGAATTTTACTTTTATATGAGATCTTCACTGTATTTTCTCGAATAGCGTCTGCGATTTCTTTAACCCCTTCATCCGCAATCTTATTCTGACGGAGATTAAGCATAGTTAGTGTCTAAATGAGAGAGTAAGGCTTTCTGTACACTGCATATATTGTAATGTAGTGTTCACTTCATTTTGTCGAATGGCGTCTGCGATATGTTTAGCGTCTTCTGCACGAATACCATTGTCGGAAAGATGGAGACTCTTGAGTGTCTGTGGTCGACATGTGCTATGGTTTAGAAGAGCGTTTTGACGATTGGGTAGTGTACCTTGTGTTTTCGTAGAGGGTGGGCTATGAGTTTGAGTGAATTTGCGCCGATGTTGCATGAGCTTAGATTGAGTGTCAATAATGTCTATAGGAGAATTCGATTAATGGAAGTGATTCTATTCGACTATTGTACAATGTCACCTGTGTATAGCGTAGAAAAATTGATAATAGCTTGATGTCGTTTTTGGTTTGGTTTTGATGATTGAGATCGACTTCTGAAAGCGTCTGTGAAAATAAATTTTGATTTTAGTAAAGCGTTTTGATAAGATGTCAAGCGGTTCTTTGTGGACGCTTAGCAGGGTAAGTAATTTAACAAAAAGTAATTGGGGTTCCGAGTTGTGATATGTGGCAGTTCGGTTTAAAACATTTTTTTTAGAAATTCAATGATTGTCAACGAGGTTATACTTGGGAATCTTCCTTACCCATGGTTGTGATATTATTGTTGGAGTTAGATTTGTTGAGGTATGATTTGTCTCAGAATTTTCCTCAATCGCGATATCGGCACAGATCTAGATAAGAAGTGAATGTGTTTCATGAATGATTAAAGAGTGAATGATGTTTTACATACGAGCTTTGTTTGTAATAGTTTCGACATAATTTTGACTGCTTCATAGGTGAAGGGATTATTACTAAGGTCTAGTTTTTGAAGTGTCTTGATGCCGATTGGAGAAATATTAGAAAATATATTGCAGCAGGAGTAGGAAGAGTAGTGATACCGTATTTTCTGAGGTGAAGTTGATTAATTCAGCATTGACTTGAAGAAAGGTGATTTTATTGCTGGCCAAGTTAACTTCGATGAGTGTCTGTTTTAGCAAATCGTAAGTTTAATAAGAAGAGTAAAGAGACGATAAGAATAACCTTGTGAGTAGTTAATATTAATAAGAAACTGCAGAATCCTTTATCCTCGATTTGATTATGGGACAGATCAAGTGTGTCTATTGTCTATAGAAGAACATGGCTCCAAGTACGAATAAATATAAAGTAAAATATTCTTACTTCATTGAAACTCAAGTACTTAGCCAAATTATCTATTTCTGTATCCGTGATCATATTATTTGATAGATTGAGGTTTCTGATTATCTATATGGAAGATGAAAGATGAATGCAGAGGCCATTGTGATTGAGGCACTTGAAGTGATACCTTATTATTCTGTATAACACATGTGAGATAATTGATCCCACGAAGTCCGATTTGATTACTGGAAAAATTGAGTGTAGTTAGTGTCTACACGATAGAAATCAAACTTGAAAGAAAGTTACTGGATTCTAGCAAATTTACAGTATTAACTATTAAAGAAATAAAGAGATGTTTGAGGCCATCATCTCCAAATCCGTTGTTGCCGAGATCGAGTTCTTTAAGTGTCTGTATGAAAGATCTCTGGTGAGTTTTAAAGTCATGAAATGTTCAAACAGAGTTCACCATATTATGATTTATTGCTTGAGCTATCTCTCTCACACCATCCTGACCAGTTCCATTGTTGGATATATTGAGTATCTCTATTGTCTACGCAAAGTGATGAATGTGTATGTAAGAGAGTTGAAGAAAGAAGCTTACTTTATTCTCTTGCAACGCATGTGCTAGATATTTCGTTCCTTCGTCTCCTAGTTGACTATCAGTCAAAACTAAGCTTTTAATTACCTGTAGCAAAAAAAAATGCTAGAGATGAAAAAATACACATGTTGTAGATTTCACATTGTCTTTTCGTAAAATATCGGCTAAAACTTTCACTCCATCGCATCCTATTCGATTGCTTGAGATGTTAATTGTAGTAAGAGTCTGTAAGAAAAATTTACATTTTTAAAGAAAGAGGTCAACAATACTAGATGCACTTTAGAATGTTGGCAAGCTGTAAATAAAGCTTGGATTCCTTCAATTCCAATTCTGTTAAATGCAACTTCCAGTATCTGTAATGTCTGCAAGTAAACCCAACAAGTTAGTGTTGAACAATAATGGTAAGGTGACGGTTACTTTGTTGTGCTTTAAGGAATCAGCGAGATATTCGGCCCCTTTATTTTCAATACGGTTCCACGAGAGATCCAGCCGAGTAAGTTTCTGTTTGATAAAATGAAAGCATGAAAAAGAGGTACATAGAACAAAAACAAATAACCGTGTTAGTTCGCAAAGTCTCAGCTAGATTTTGAGCTCCTTCGTCTGTAATTTTATTTGATAGGAAGTCGACTATCTCAATCGTCTATTCCAAAAACAATGATGAGAACAAAAATGCAACAGGAACATGAATTTTACTGTATTGTATCGTAAAGCGATGGCCAAATATTTGACTCCATCATTTTCTAGTCGACTGTCTCTGAGTACGAGTGCAGTTAGTGCCTAAATGAAAGAGTGAAAAATGTCAGCGATCTATATGGCCATCAAAAGATATCTACTTTATAGTTTCGAAACGTATTAGCCAGAGATTCTGCTCCTTTATTGCCAATGGAATTGTTAGAAAGATTGATATACGTCAGTGTCTGCTTGTGAAAGAAATAACTATTACGATAAATAGGATATAAACAAAGGAATAGTGACTTCGCTGTGTCTAAGAGCATCAGCAATATATTTAATTCCATTGTCTTCGATATTATTCCAACTGAGGTCAATAATAGTGAGTGCCTATGTAAGATAGTGTAAATATAAATAAAAAATTCAAGCTAAGCATAAAATTCACTTTAGTATGCAGGAACGATCTAGCTAAGTCTCGAGCTCCTTGATTTCCAATTTGATTTTTGGAGAGATTCAGTTGTTTGAGTTTCTAGATCAGAAAAAAGTAAATAATAGTGGGATCGACGAAGAAAAATTTAGACTCACTGTATTTTGTTGTATTGCATCAGCAAGCAGCTGAGCGCCTTTGTCGCCAATATGGTTGTTGACAAGGTTGAGTTCTTCCTTGATCTGTGATCAAAATGGATAAAAGAAATATCAAAAAATGCTGTTATAGTACTTATATTGTCACTCAGTATCCATGTTCGAGACTTAACCACACATAGCTGTTAGTATGTGTTCTTAAATTATTCAACTTTCTCATACATATTTTCTTTGAATAGTGGTATTGCAACTGTGAAATGGGAGGCATGTTTCTATGCTTAGGTGCTTGTTTTCTTGAAAATTGGAGAAACATGAAAAGTTACGTCAGTTGCATCGATAATATAGTGTGAGATCATGCGAAATTTCGCTTGAATCGAGGACAAATTACATCATATTTAAAGTGTGCCAATAATGCATGGACATCCTTTATTGTTCACATATTTACGTTTCCATTTATTTGGAATGTCCTCTGATCCTGTAGTACAGAAAGGAGGCATACATTCTGGTGAGTGTTATGCAATATGCTATAGGCGTTGTATAACTCGTTACTCTCATCGATCTATCTGGTTTCTTTCTGAATGTTATCCATCTACTTTTATGTAACGTGACTATGTATGTCTCTAGAGAAATAACCTAAGTAATGCGCATATGCCTATTTTATCTTTTTCTATTGTTCTCTCTCTCTCGTGTGCACCTATATAAAGCGAGTACATTGTATTATACATCAAAACTGGAACAGAACTGAAAACAGTGGCGCAACCTGGGAAGGGCACGGTTGGGCTGAGCTCAACCACCGGCCATTTTAAAAAAATGATTTTTTTTATAACGTTAGACACAATAACACAAGTTTTGCATTCACTCCGGTCTCTTTTTCAGTTGATACTAAGTTAAATAGTCTATTTAGTACAGTTTTGTTCATTATTTTATCTCTCAGATGAAGATCAATATCGAACAAATCTTTATTATACCTTAATTGATTGCGTATTAATCGCATTGAATGATCGTTTTCTTTCGAAAACATGCACATCTTGAATGGGATATCAGCTCTTTGTCCCGACATCGACAATTTTTCGGAAAGTGAAATATTAAAACATTTTACATTACAAATGA
Organism: Rotaria socialis; assembly: GCA_905331475.1. Lineage (NCBI taxonomy): Eukaryota > Metazoa > Rotifera > Eurotatoria > Philodinida > Philodinidae > Rotaria > Rotaria socialis. The sequence continues at coordinate 12,088 of CAJNYU010000364.1, read as the reverse complement.
AAATTGATTTCTCCTTATTATGCAATGAAATTCAAGTTCTCAGGAGGTGTTGAAAGATTCGTAATTAAGCAGTATTGTTGATCTCTATGCTGAATTATTGCCGCTGAAACAAGCATTTCCAACTGTTATATTTATTGTCGCTGCTGCTCTGACTATACCGGTTTCGTCTATCACCTGTAGGGCCTGTCAGGTAGGGCCCGGATCCAGAACCGACCCGGAACCGATCGGATCCGGGTCCGGTTTCGGGTTTCAGATTTTATTTTTCATCTGGCCCGAGTTTGGATCCAAAGAATCATTTTATAAGAATAATATAATTTTTCTAGTATACTTTTAGTTCTCGTTCATTTTATTCAAAAATTAATCGTAAACGAATTTCAAAAAAATAGAAAAAACAAAGAAATAAAACTTTATTATTGAATGCAAGATCTGACTTTGACAATGCAGATAGATTTTGATTTCGAAAAAGACTATTTAATCGGGTACGGGTCCGGGTCCAACTAAAATTTAATGGACCGGTTCCGGGGTGGGAAGGTACCTAGTAAATCGGGTTCGGGTCTGAAAATTTCGGATGCGGTGGCCTCTAACCACGTGCGAACGAACATTTAGTAAAATGAAGCTGATAAAAACCATCGCACGTAATACCATGTCGGATACTCGGTTGAGTGATTTGTGTTTTAGCGGTGGAACGTGATTTCAACATTAATTTCGAAAAACTTATGGATAATTTTTCCTAACTGCACAAAAACAGTAGAATTCTTTTAACGTAAAATCTTGTGATTATGTATTTTATTTTTAATAAACAAAGGAAGCATTACGTTAAAAAAAGTTTTCATGATGAATACATCATATCATCCTTGTTCTGAGAAAAAAATTATGAATCATCAAAAATAGCTTTTTGAAAAGACGTTAGGGCTCAGCCCAGTCACCCGCAAAATCCTGGTTACGCCACTAACTGGAAAGAAATAGAGCTGGAGTGGTGTACTATGGAGTAGTGTACTTAACATCATACATCTGTAACACTACTCGTCCAGTTTCTCTTTGTGATCACAAATAAAATAAATACTGCAGTCGTAACGAAAATATTATATCTCACTATCATCATTTTAAGTTCGTTACATAAAGCTCAAGAAAATTGATACAAGAGGATTGATGAAAGAATGAAAAGAAAGATATTTCCTTGTAATTCATAACTTCACTTTAAAAAGGTCTAAATATTTGTTTTAAAACTGTATCTGATAAATAATAATTACGTTCTTCTCACTATCACTATCGAACTAGAACAGACATGCAAGAATAATAGTATAAAGGCAATGAGGAAGTCAAATAAAAAACTGTCGTCTTACAACGATCGCTTTATTCCTTCTAGTATCAATAATACATGTGATTCTTATTTCTAACCCTTACGTGAGTAATTTTGATAAGTGCGCCATATTAATGTTCTTCTAGGTTTACTAAATTTCTAAAAACTTTCGTATGACTTTATTTTTCTAATCAATAAAAATATGATCGCTAGAAGAAGTTTTTCAATTTTACGGTAATTTCATAAAACCGTTTATTCTTTCAAATGAGGTTTTTTCTTCAAAGATCAACTTCGTAAACGTTTCTGATTTATACAAAGAAACTTTGAAACTTTTATAATCGCAGATTTCTATCAATATTTCGTTAAATAATTGTTTGACAAACTTTGAAACAGTCGATTGTATTTTAAGCTAACTTCCAATAGCTAGAACGAAGCTTTTGAAAAGCGTTGTTAGAGTTGAATTTAGGACAGTAAGAAGTTAAAGCAACATTTAAAAGAATGAATACTGCACCTGAATTGTTTCACTAAGTGATTTTTCAGAAGCATTGTTTGGTATTTGTTTGTCTGTATCATTGTTTTGTTTATTTGATCTGTAAATGAATATGAATCGATAATCGATGATGAAACAGAGGGCATATGGCTCTAATCAGATTTTGTCTGAAAAAAGCTGATGAAATTAACTTACATATTCTTCCACTCTTCTTCACAAAAAACATCTTGCCAATATGTTTCAGCAATAACTCTTTCACGATTTTTATCTATCTCATTCTGGTCATTTTGAAATTGTTTGCTTTTCCTTTTACAGCAAAGGTATTTCATAAATTTTATTAAATAGCCGAGAACGTTGAATGGAGGTGGTAAAACTAGTTTTTCCTTGTATTCAGCAACCAGCCAGAATCGCTGACATCGCCACAGTTCGTTTGACTTGTCCTGCACATTTTGGTACTTCTCGCTACAAAATTACAAGAAAGCATCATTCTTAGCATTTCTTCTTGCTCAACACATACTTGAACATAGCGATGAGTACATTCAATAGAAGTACATTTGACACCACTGTTAAGCTAATCGCGAATAAGAACACCAATGTACCATTAGTATCATTTTCTAAAGCAGAAAATTTATGAATGCATTTTGTTTCCCCAGTAGCAGTGAAAATCACTTCATTCTTACCACTAACGGCGTCATTATAGGGCTCAGCAACTTGTCCAAATACCTTCCAAATGCCCCAGTTGAATACATCTCGAAGTAATTGCCAATTCCAAACTGTATTACTTTCTTCAATCATTGCAGTAGCGTTTAAAAAAGATGCATTAGTCGTATTCGGCCAAATAACTTGTTCTTTAGTTTTTAAAAGAGACCAAGAAGAAACCGAAAACCCAAAAAGAATAATCACAATGAAGCAAGAAAATATCAAAAGGGCATCCTTTGTCTATCACAAAAAGCGATCAGTAATGTTTTATGTTATTTTTCTAAATGCGATATTCACCATTTTATAGATCATAGTTAATTTTGGTCCCAATGCTTCAAATGCAGTAAAGAGAGAGAGCATTCTAATGTACCAAATAGTAAGATCAATTGACATGAAAATTCTAGATGAAAAAAAACTACCATGCATGTCATCTTCTAGAAATTTATTCGTAAATTATTGAAGACAATAAATTCGACAACAACGAATAAAAGAATGAATGAAGTGCCAACTACAATTAATTACAAAAGCAACGGTTATGGGCTCAAAATAACACTAGCTAAAAGCTATTTGATCAGGACTCAACTAACATACTCGTTGTTCTTTAAACACCAGTCGTCTGTATTACAACACTTTTTGGGATACATTTACCTGAGAAATGGTTGTTTCGCAATTAAACAAAAAATGAGAAAAGAAGAGTGAAATGTCTAGTTAGAAACGTCATGAATACTCGTTGAATGTAGTCTAAAACATTCTACAAGCCTTATCCGTTTTGAAGTGTCATCTAATTCAGACTACTCGCCAGAACAGAAAAATAATTAAAATAACGAGGCGAAAAGTGTAGTCAGCCACTTGATCGGACATTGTTTAATATAGGATGAGTATCCCGACGATACTCCACAAGTTTGTGATAGGCTTATATCATATTAATCCGAGTTTCTCTAATACATGATTAAAAACCAGTCAAGAACGAAAGATATAACCAGTATCTATTGTCTCCAGCACTGTTCAAGACTAATAGTCTGTATAAAGATCAATCTGCTATTTGGAGCATTATAAAATCAACCCATTACGAGCAACGAAAGAATTGGCATGCAAATACTAAGAACTCATAGTAGTTAGGCTGAAGGATCTGGGTGTATATGTTTTATAGCAATTTCATTATTTTACGCAGTTTTGCACGCCAAAATTCAAAAGTAGACAGAAGCATAGAATACATGGATAATATAACGTATGACAATTTGTACGTATCTTGTGATGAGAAGTTCTAATAGTTCAAAATTTCCTCCGCGCAAAAAATGGATTAAATCGAATTCAATTAGAGAAAGTCTAATTGTTTTATTTCTCGTCTATTGGAAGAATATATTCTAACGACTTAAATTCAAGAAAATGTCTTTAAAAGACTCAGAATTTAGTTTTATTTTAAGTGTGTTTTTGTGGATATAATTATCCACTTCTAGATGATAATGATCCAAAGAAATTCCTCGACAACAATTTTTTTAAAATTTAATTTGCTTTTTTTCATCACTTCAACTAATTTAGAATAAATTAAAGTAAAATGCATTTTATAACAGCTTATTATGATTCTTGGTGCGTAGCTTAGATGATCTTTTGATTGTAGGGTTCATTTGTTTAAAACAGTAGTAAATAACACTTGAACTGTATGTTCGAATGTAATCAACATCAGACTACAACCGGCAGAATACTTAGTTGATGATATCCTATAAGTTTGACGTCTGGATTGGCTTATTGGACGTAAACTATGTTGTTTCATCCTGACAGGTTTTTCATCTCAGATAGTTCTCAATCAGAATTACATGCAAACGTTATGAATACAATTTCGTTTTGGGCTGAGATAAGTTTAGTCCTAGACTCGTCATTTTCCTTTAGAGAACTGGTCTTATTATGTTCTTAACACGTATCAACAACATAAGCGATCTAGTTTGCTTGAGGAATCAAGTTTCAAGCTTGCTATGATAGAATCAATTTTGAAACAAGGACTAACCACCACGGATAAAATATCTTAAAAGGAGACTGGATGCTGAATCCATCTCCTGCTTACTAGAATACAACCTTCAATAATAAATTAATCTTTTCAGAAACAATAAATATTCATAATTTCAGTTCTGCAATGAAACACATATCAAATTCGCTAACATAAATAAACGCAATTCATAGAATTTGAGAATTTCAATGTTATTCTAGTCACAAAATATGACGAAGAGCGTTTAATGATACTTTGTCAGTCTCACGACAATATTAACTCTCAAAGTCAGTTAGGTTAGCGTCTATTTTACGGAATATCGTCCATTTTTTAATCGGTACCAATAAATTTTCTTCCTAAGTCTCAATAATCGGGCTTTTCTAAACGAATATTTTTCGAAAAATTCCAAACTAAATGCCAACAAATTTCGAGTGCTGAGAAAGTTTAGAAGAATTAAATGCCTTACTTCGACCAGGTAAAGAACGATTTTTCAAAGAACCAGCGAGTGACAAAAGCTATCAAGTAAATACAAATGCCAGTTATATCCATCCGATTCCAGTGGTTTCTACCATAATTGTATTTCAATCTTCTATCGCAGATAAACTTTTAATGTATAGAAATATGACAAATAAGGAAAAATGATTAAAAAAACATAGGTCTTCATCATAAAGAAGACTAACCTGATAGATTTCATCAATAATTAAACCAAGGACACAAATGTGTAAGACTATTTCAGTGATAGGAATAAGTAAATTTTGAATACCGGATCGTTTTCCACCGTTGAGATTCAACGGAAAATAGTCGACAAGAAGAACGTAGCTGAATAAGGTCAGGAAGAAGAAAAAGAATATCTAAATACCAAGTATTACAAAAATGTTGATGTGGTTGATGGGCAGTCGTATAGTAAGCAAGAACTTACAAAATCGTAGTAAAAGCGGACTATTGGAGCATTGTAGAAGAATCGAATTCGATCAATATATTTTTTGAGTCCCTATAAAAGAATACAATAGTGAACAATAATTCACAAAATCCTTTTGATCTGAGCAGGCGTATACGATGACTGAAAGTTTCTATTTCAATTGCTCTATTTTTCAAGCTGGTCTACTATGAAAGTCAGATTTATACTTCATTGTTCGAATTCCCCCAACATTTGTATTGAAACTTGAACAAATGGCTACTGAGGGTTGATAGACAGTTGAGTTTCAGCATCATGAGCCTCTAACATATAAGTTCTATGAAAACTAAATGTTTTATTTTATGTTTCAGGATTCGATCTACAGTTTTTATAATTTTCATTTGCAGTTAACCAACGAAAAAAGCAACATAACAATTCACTGATGACCTTGACGTTAACCTGAATTTGGTCGAAAGTAAAAATGTCGAAAATAAAAATGTCGAAAACCTATGCATTATACATGAGACGCCCAGTTATAATTCGAATATCAATGAACATTCAACTGTATGGTATCAATTCGAAAATAATTGATGTAAGTTAGAAATAGATTTAATTTCTGTTTTAGTTTAAGATGCAGCGGGTGCGGATGCGGATGAATGGGTGTGTGGGAGGACGGGGTGGACAACTGTGAGTAAGGGGCTGTATAGGCGGACAACTGTGAGTAGGGGGGCTGTATAGGAGGGCAACTGTGAGTAAGGGGCTGTATAGGGAGACAACTGTGNAGACAGGGGCTGTATAGGGAGACAACTGTGAGTAAGGGACTGTGGAGGCAGAGATGTCGGTGGAAACTGTAGGTGAGATGGTGGGGTGTTGGCTTTTTCAGATATGTCTGCTTATAGGTGGTAGATTTGTGCAAGTTAAACTAAAAGTAAATCTATTTATAGTTTTATCTAGTAGTTTTACTTTTTCTTATCTCCATTTATATTCGAACTCGAATTAGACAGCTACTCTATTTTCGACATTTTTCAGGGGAGTCGACCTTGATGGTCGTCTATAATGAGTTAACCGTTACTTGTTGAGTTCTAATTTGTATTTTAGTACAAAATAGCCAACTTTGGTTGGAAAAAGCTCACACTATCAGTATGAGACAGATAAGTAACGGCTAAGTCATGATAAAAAATGATCTCTATTGTCAACTGATTTCAATATATGTCTCTTTGTCACGAAATTTGATTGAACACTGAGCTATTTTTAATTGAGATTTTTCTTAAAAGAATGTTACAGTTTGCATAGAAGCTAAATTAAGTGATTTAATAGGAGTTTATTTGAAATGCCAATTTATCATTGGATGCCATCGTTTTTTTTCAAAAAACGTATAATAATAAAACAGTCTATTCTTCACGACTAGTGTTGGCTACGAATAAGGTGTTTTAAAATGTTTATCATGACTGAACGGCTAGAGCCGTAAAGTTACTGTAAAGAGCCGAATATGAATACGTAAATGGGGAAATAACTCATATCCTTAACCACAACATTTTGTGAAACTCACATATTTTGAAAGAAAATGGTGAATATAAGTTTAAAAGCAAGATTTTTGCGGCTTCCCCCTCCCCATTACAGACATTAATTAGTTTAAAATTGTTCTAATTAGCAATTAGACTAATTAGGTTACCACCCTCAAAGACACCCCCTCAGAGATCCACCTTCGATGATTATAAAAATCGAAAAAAATCCAAAGACATCAAAATGCACCGTTGAAAACAATTTGAAATTTTCTTAGCAACCTTGGCTTCTCTTAATGAGGAAATCGAATTTTCTTCGTAATAAAATTTTACTATTTCATTTCAATTTATTCAAACTGCTAAACATGTTTCATTACATAAGACAATGTACTAAATTATCTACTAGCAGTTACAGTATATGTGAGTTCCACATTTTAGCCGCACAGGGGCTGTGCTAACAAGCTTTTTTGGAATAATAATGGAATGCTGCTCAAACAGAAGAAAATAATTGTGCTCATTTTGATTTTATTATGCTCTACTTTGGATTGTGATTATAAGTATTTTTTTCTGAATTTGAAGCTCAACTGTCATCTCACCGAAAAGTAAATATAAAAATTATAATGGCGAACAAGAAAATCAAGCCTCTTTAACTTTTGTATTAAATTGCAATCAAAATGAGTCTATTACTGGTTCCTTCGAAGTTTCATATAGAGATTATAAAACACTGCTTGAATTTTTACATGATTATGTTACAGTAATTGGTGGATCAACTTTGTATGATCTCCTGCTTGCAAAAACTCACCACATGGTTTGTTCTTCCATAAGATGGTAATGAAAGAAATTTTTAGTTTCATACAAAAGTATCTGATTGTACAAACAAGAATGCATATTATCCAGTGTATCTTATATAGAGAAAGACTACAAATTCCGATTGTACGCACTAGATCGCCCTTTGATGAATCTAGAGCCCAAACGCTAATGAAATCTATACATCAAGATGCATAAATTCAACATGAGAGCTTCAGTCACGATCATGACCTGAGAGTCTCAAAATGAGCCTATGCTCATTATATACCTTTTTCGAGCTGTCAGATTCCTTCTTATAAAGAGGAAGGATTGATGCGATGGGTAGGAACGGCAAAACCAGAGATGCAAGAAAAATCTAAACAGTATATCAAATTCATATATTCATAGTCTATAAATATTACTGAAAGTTTTGACAAACCCAAATAGAGATTGAAATCTGCATCAGTCGCAATTGATGATCGAACTCATGATACCATTCATTATCAAGCCATTTTTGTACTGTATGACTAGCAAGAAAGGCTTCACATTTCGAACGATGCGCTACATTATTTGGGGAGCACTTGAAGAAGGTGTCGGCTCGCTGGTTAAACACATTGAGAGCGAAATTGTGATCTTTAATGTAGCATTTGTCTATAATGTCTCTCGAATGTTGATCGAACTTTCTGTTTTTATTAATAGATCAATAAAATGTAGGTAACCCTGTACATCAAATATACAGCAATATTATCAGCTTACTTTGCAACGGCTTTTAGGTTTTGTTTTCGGTTTCGGTTTTTATTTTTGCTTGCTGCTTCAAAATAAACATCGCCTGCAAGAAGAGTGGCCACCGCCTGATTCTAATAGTCCACACATACCATAGCGAGCATGGTGAAGAGAAAGGCAAATGAAAAATTTGGTATTTATCTTACTTGACTTCGAGAACATAAGTATTTGGCCATATCTGGTTGATTCATGAATACAAACCAAAGAAAGAGCGCTTCGGTTTTGTGTTTCGTGAATAAATCATCAATACCACTAACCCATTCTTTACTTTCTATTGGATTCCAAAATTCAGGCTTGAGTTCTTTCTAAATTCAACAATCACGATGAATTAATATATCCAACTGTCAATAAAAGGATTTTGACAAAAGCTATATAGTTTTGTTAAGGGGGAAACGGCGGATTGCGGATTTTTGGATTTTTTCGGATTTTTCATGGATTGGCAATCCCGAAAATCCGCCGCTTCCCCCTTGAGTTTTGTAGTAAAGTATCTTAACGGAACCATGTTCAAGAGCATTCATAAACTTTTACAAAAACATAACGATGAACGAGCAAGAATTTCTGTTTTTTTCTTCTGAAGACGTCATTGACAGCTTTTGACTTGCGTTTTCATTATCAATTAACACTTTTTTCAGTAAAGCACGAAAATATTCTTACGCGCTGAAAACCGTATGCAACGAGATCAGTTCTTAAATGGTTAAGTGTGTCGTAGAAGAGCTCTGAAAGAATCTTCGCAGTAGGTTTTTCACGAACAATTTTCCTCCACAAGATATAATTATTCTGCTGAAAAACGTTTTTTTAATCACCTTAATTTTGGATATCTTGTTATTTATCCATAGATACTTTCAGTTTAAAAATACTTTTGATGCATCTTTTTCTTTTCGCAGATTCAAATCGCAACTATTTCCACATTTCAGTGGAAAGTATTTGACTTGAAAGCTTTAAATAGTTTTTATCAAAATCTTTCTATCAACATCTAGGAGTAATCTTCCTCTCCAACAGTATTGAATACTCACGTATTTAGTGAAATATTGTTGCAGATAATTACTATACATTTCTTTTATATATTTTTCAATGAGCGTTCCTTTTCTTGGAATTCGATCAACTGGGAGACGGTTATCATTCTTTGAAAACAACATGAATTGAATAACAACTGGTGCATTAAATAAGTTTCAAAGTATGCTTTACGTTAATTTTCGCACAAATAACTATCAACTGTTTCTTTGTTAGGTCTTCTATTGATGCACCGTGTTCTAGAAGTGAGTCGACGAAAAGCACATTATTTCGATATAAAGCTTCGAACAGTTGTTGTTGTACTAGTGAAATGTCCTGGAAAAAAAAATTTCGTGTGTTTTAGTCTGTGTTTGCATGCTTTTGAATAAATATTTCAATATTCCTGTACAACAAAGTATGTTTTGTGGAACTCACATATATTTTCGAAGAAAATGGTGAGTGTAAGTTTAAAAGCGAGACTTTTGCTGCTCTCCACCCCCCTCCCCATTACAGACATTAATTAGTTTAAAATTGTACTAATTAGCAATTAGACTAATTAGGTTGCCATTAGGGCATTAATGAGTTTAAACCTGTGCTAATTAGCGATTAGACTAATTAAGTTGCCATTTCCTTCTTTACAGATACTAAGAATCAAGGAGAGGCTACCATTGCAGACACTAGCAACGTAGGGGGATACCATTACATACATAAGGTAATAGGTTATTCCATTACTATAAATTTTAAACAATATAATAGATTTTTGAATTGAGCTCTTTTGTGTTGGCATACGAACTCTAAGGGGTATATGTGAGTTCCACATTTTTGCCCCAAAGGGGTGCGCTAACAAGATTTTCAGTGAAAATAGAAATATATGAGCTAAGCTCTTTTCTTCGAACTTCTTTCATTTGTGAAAGCTCTTTCATGTAATGGTAACATTTTTATGTTCGAACAAGAGTTCTTGCATTGTACAGTATGTTGGCTTAAAAAGTTAATAAACTAAGCACACCACGTAGCATTCTTTTAAGCTACCTTTTTGTTGCAAATACTGCCCAGTTACATAACTTTTACAATATCTATAAAACTGGTAAATCTGGCATTCAGTGATGTAAAAGTGTGCTCCATTGGAAAGTTATAAGCTTTTTCTAATTCACAAATCTATCAATAATTCAGTAGAGATTTTCTCTAAATTCTCATGGATTTTGTTTCTGTAATCAGCCTGATAAAATTCAATTACTTTATTGCAATTCCTCGAACAATTTTGCTTTTTATATTAGTTGAAGTATGTTGTCAATACTCAGGTGTTGTCTATATCTCTCCGCTATTGTGAATTTAGTTTCCAACTGGTTTTTATCAAACTCTTTACTCCACTTACGTCCGTTTCTTCTAAGTTCACATTACTGATTGGTTTACCATTGTTTGATGACATTTCAATCTTGTACTTACGATCGGCTAATAGTTTACGAGCGTAATCTTCTTTATTCCAAATCTGAAACAGTCGGAAGATGCCATAGTGAAATTATTAGATTGAGCGTGAACGAAAACCTTACCAAACACCATGCCAGTTTTGCTGCTCTAGTGTCCGGACGAAAGAATTGCTCCCATTTGTTTATTTTATACTTAATACCCTTCAGCATCGCATTGGCTATAGCTTCTTGCAGATGTTCACCGTGCTCGATAGCATCAAATACCACAATGATGGATTGCATGTCGATTAGCACACGTATGAGTTCATCGGCTGAGTCTTCATTATACGGGCTTAGTTCTTTCAGCTCTTCATGGCATTCTTGAAAAGCTGCTTTTTTTCGAAACTGTACTAGCTCATCTTGTAGGGATAGCTTCCAACAAAGTTTAGCCATTATATCAGCGAGGCCACCCGTATCCTATAAGAAAATATAAATAAATGTAAGTGATTTAAAATTTCCTGTGAAAGAGAGGAATGCAAAAGGGCTTTTTTTTTGATCCCGCTGGTTTTTTTGCGTTGTAGGCTTTTGCACTTAAAATTTTATGACAAAATGCTAGCTACAATATAGAGATATTGAGGCATTTTCCGAACAATACGATTCTTCACAAAATGCCATTGTTGTTCCTTGATACGTAATAGAAGAATAACGTCGGATTCGTCTATGTTCCAAACGTTCAGCGTTGAGTAGAAGACCATCTAGTTCAATCAATCTGTTTTCCTTTTTTCTAGAGATGCCGCCAGTATTTTCAATTTTATCGTTAAAACTCTAAACCGTGCAAGTATATATATGATTTAATTTCATAGAATGCGTGAAATCCTTTTGTTGCTTATATGGACTACACTCTCAATATCTTGAGAAGAAGAAGATTACTACTGTTTATTTTTTTATTGCAAGTCCAAACAGCCCAAACTACAGAAGCATATGAAAGAGCAAGTAAAGTTTCCACTAATCTGAATCTTTATCATAATATATCTTGATATTTAGTAATTCAGCATTCTGTGAAAATACCTCATCAAGAGTGCGAGCCACCAATGTTATCTTACCTAGACTGCTTAAGAGAGCCTCCGTGAGCCCACCGAGCATTTTCCCTAGGAACATAACATGGTCAAATTTCAAATCCAACTCTAACTATGTTTATTCGATAGCTCATATTGAGAAACCTACACAGTAAAACTTTTAGACGGAAAATTTTTTTTTGC
>CAJNYU010000362.1:45027-112673 GCA_905331475.1 Rotaria socialis | reverse complement strand
TATTAGGCTACTTCAAGTTATCCAGAGTGTAACGACAAAACTAGAGAGTGTCGCCTATGCCCGTCGGCATGATGGTGTATTGTGTCATCTGACATCTCCAGAGTGTAACAACTTCATACATGACGCACGTATATATAGAAGAGAGACAGGAGAGAGATACATTAGAACAATGGAAAGAGAACAAAAAGAGAAGGAAGGAGAATCATCGAAGCGTGCCATCAATATCGGCACAATTACCATTTACGCACCATATTTATATCGTATTATTGAATTATATTAAACTCACGGTCACATACATTGTAGGAATATGTAATCAACCGCTCGTATTGAGTCCCATCTGGTGTCACTGATGATACCACGAAAGTATAAACACAAACAGCTGAATACCGAAATATTTGAAGAATATTTTAATAGTTGAATTCAGTGTTTAAGTTTAAGATTACAAACACCAGTGCAGATATATATCCTTCTCAGCGCATCTAGCAGTCGTTTTTATCGTAGAAAATGAAGGAATCTCATTGACTGATCTTTTCCAATATCAAGACCCCGGAGAAATAGACCAAAGACTTTGGTTCTACATTTTCAACCGCTCACCATTGTGAACCAAATCATATTATCGACTATTTATCTAGAATTGCATGTACATTAAATCTCAGCTACACTTGCTTGCGTACAAAGTTTTAAAGTTTGTGAGCCTCACCTGTAAGAAATATTCATTTTTTTCAAAAGAGTGACATTGTTATGGTGAGCATATAGAAAAGATTATATTGTGCGGGAAGAAAGGATATTGATACAGGTCAAGAGTTTATCTAGATTGATTCTACGCGGTGTATCTGCTTTCATTTTTGTAAAATCAAGAGATCCAAGGTCAATTTTTATATATTATACTTCGGATCGTTTGAGGTTAAAAGATGACAGCAGTTAAACTGCAGAAGTCAATTGTGATAGACTTTTAAACTGTCAATATTCACTCATGTGGAACAATATTATCTCAATAATTTAATGAAAATACAACATTTGTATTGTACTTAGCTTTTACAATTACTGAAAATCTATCTTTTGATATATTTCATGGAAGTTTAAAATGGTCCTCTGAAACGTAAACATACATAAGTCTGATAGGGTAACCTTTGCTGTTTTTTCTCAGAAACTTATGATGCCGCTAAATTATGGTATTGATTAATTTTTCGAAAGGAGGATACTAGAAGCTAGAATTATCGGATTAGTAGTTTCATATATTAATAGTTCGAATCGACCAAAAATATCAAAATTTCAGTTTTTTTCACCGAGTGCCTGACATTGTTCGGTCACGCTCGATGATTTCATTGAAACTCTCTTCGAATTTTCAAATGGGTCAATTGTCAGGTTGCAAATCGGTAACATAGTTGAATTAAATAAATGAAGCTGTAAAAATGCTATAATATTATTAATTAGGTAGACCGGCAAAAGATATTGAGTGATATCGACTTTATTTGGTCTTCTCTATTCTTACTGAGGTCTAGTTCCAGATGACACTTCAGAATAAAGCTCGATCATCACTTGAAAATGTTCTCTCGTCAGTAGAACACAATAGAGAGCTTTTGCTATGAATATACATACTTCACATTAATTCTATTGAGCCTACCACACGAATTTTACTTTAAAGCAAATAAAATACTAGTGAAATTCCTAAGAAGATTATAGTGTAGAATATGGCAGCACCAATTCAGTGTTGGAGTAAAAATTGCTTTATTATATTCTACACTGCTTGGTACACTGAAAAAAAAGGTACCATACGAAACCCCAAAGGTATCCGATTTTTGCAACCAAATCGAAATCCTTTGAGGTTTCGTAAAAAGCCTTAATTTTAATAGCTGATAACAGGGGTTTCGTATTTGGGGTTCCGTATAATTCACCACGCAGTATTGAATGAAAGATCCGCCGGGTGCTATGCTCCATTATGGAAGTAGTTTTCCACCACTATTCACTGCAAAACACACCCATTCTCTAAAAAAGAACCGAGTTCTGTAGAAACCACCAGGAAAGTTGTCTGAAAGTCGCCGTATTCTGCAGGAGAACCCAGGATATCGCTGAAACATGGAAGCGGTATTCCGACCGCCAACTTTCGCAAATTGTTTTCAATGATTTCCGCCGCAACTTGCCGAAAGGCATTGCAAGTTGGTCGGAACTCACTAGAAAAATCAGGAAGGTTTGCGACCGGGATACTGTTTTCATGTTCCACCGACACCATGTATTCCCCTACAGAATACGGGGACTTTCAGGCATCTTTCCTGCCAGTTCCTCCAGATTCCGGTGGGTGAAGCGATCGGTGTGGGATGTTTCATCTAAAAAGAAAAAAAAATTAATTAATCAGCTTTTAACTTTCTAAATGACTCACCATTAAATATTGCTTCATCTGAGAATCGATCTAAGAAGAAATAAAATGATTTATCAGGTGTTAACTTTTAAAATCGAACTCACCATTCGTATTTCTTCATCTTACACTTGCCCTAAATATAAATATAATAATTCATCAGCATTTAACTTTCAAAATCGAACTCACCATTAGTATTTCTTCATCTGGCGGTGGATCTAAATATACGTAAAATATTTCTCAGGTTGTAACTTATAAAAATGAAACTTACCATTAGTATTTGTAGAGCTGAGCCTGGATCTAAACAGAAAAAAAATAATTCATCAATTTGTAACTTTCAAATCCCAACTCATCCTTATCATTTGTTCAAGTGACCCTTGCGCTAAATCGAAACAAATACTTCACCATGTCTTAAGTTTTAAAGTAGAACTTACCATTATTATTTGATCAAATGACGCTTGATCTTAATAAAAATCATATTCGGGTTGCTGGATCTCGATAACCTATTACAAACTTTCATCAGAATTTATCTCGGAGTTGAAATAAAAAATCGACCTTTACAGTTTTTGACTTAGACAGGGACCGATTTTCTGACCAACGGGGACGCGACGCGAAAAACTGACTACATATTCGGGTTGCTGGACCTCGATAAACTATTACAAAGTTATTTGACAATTTTGCCCG
This sequence comes from Rotaria socialis, assembly GCA_905331475.1. Classification (NCBI taxonomy): domain Eukaryota; kingdom Metazoa; phylum Rotifera; class Eurotatoria; order Philodinida; family Philodinidae; genus Rotaria; species Rotaria socialis. The sequence goes on along the minus strand of CAJNYU010000362.1, from coordinate 109,636 downwards.
GAGTTGTAATAAAAAATCTTATTGTGGCAGCAATTGAATTTTTGATCGGTGCAATGTGGTTGGCGAAAATGTTCTTCAGAAATATATTGAACTGACATGATGGCCTCCTTGTGTAGTGGTCAAAAGCTTTTATACTGTGAGATCCTCTTACAAATTGGGAACAGCTCGGAAACTGATGTTCTCGTTTTGTGTGAATGGGGTTCTTCGAAAATTCTGAACAGTAGAAAATAGAAGTTATTATTTTGAATGGTAATGTAGTGATGAGCGAATTGTACACTAGGTTTATTACGAAACCCTTCTGAATGCGAAACTCGAAAGGGTTTTTGACCAAACCTATGGGGTAAGACACAATTCGAAGGGTTCCGGACGAAACCTTTTTACATTTTAAAACTCTTTGAAGTCTTTTACAGAGCCTTGGATTTCGCGAAACCTCATAGTGGTTTCGTATGATTCTACGGATACTTATATGGTATCGTAAAACTCGACGAAACCTCAAGGGTTTCGTGTGACACCTTTTTTTTTCAGTGTAGGTATAGTGTGTGTATCGCGTGCTGAGTCCACAGGGTATGCAGGGAATCATCGTAATATTTTTGATACAGGTAGGAAAGGAGAATGGCTAGCCAACGGAAAACATTTCTATGAAAACTACCTCGATTTTTGCACGATAATCCGAATAAAATTCAGTTAGTCTCCAGAATCTATTGAAAAAATTGTTTCAATCAATTTCCATCGATTATTTCACTAAAACTCGGATTGTAATAATACCAATTGATTATAGAAAAGTTGTAGAATTTCAGCAAGATGTGTAAAGACGTAAATTAATCTGGCAAACAGGCAGGATATATTTGAGTTAACGTTCGTGCTGGGTACTTATGAATGAAGTACAACAAATATTTACTGACATCAACGTCGTCCTAGTTTCAAACTTGATGTAATAAGTAGGAGTTTCAAGAATGAAGCTGGCCTAGTATAGACTCGGAAACAATCGGAGTAACTTTAAGAACGAATGGGTGATATTGAGCTGATACGTTTAATGACTATACTATTTTTATGCATACATTATTAAGAGTTAATTTTCTGAACGAGATGAATGCTCGCTACATATATTTTGAATAGTATATAATTGAATCTATTTTTATTGTCACAGTATTTGGGAATTACAGTACATGTTGCACGATTAACTAATTTCAATTGATTTCTGATGCAACTGCGTCACCTCAATTTGAAAACACTTCGCATAGTCTCTAAATTTAACTTGCGTGACGATGTCATGATTTCTAAAGCATCTAATCTAAAATATCTTAAGAAATTAGTATATAGCATTCTGATTTCGATAAAAATCGTTGATTTTTGGTGTCCATGAACAAATCCGATTAACAAGTAGTAACAGAGAATGTAGGTTAGCAGTCAAGTCAAGTAGAAGTTGAAATCGATTAATAGGTAGCAGAGAATCAAGACAAAAAATTCACGTTTTAAATTATCGTAAAATCTAATTTTAAGCAATGTTTTTCAGCGTATTTTTACAGCGAAAGATAGTTGCTCAGTTTTATCCCACGCTTTTGTTTATAGGCCAGTATAAGAGTATAGAAACTCGATCACAACTAAACTGAAGTCATTATATTAGGATTTTCATCATGACTATTGTGAACCAAAAGTTAAATTATTATCTATTAAAATAAAATTTATTAATCGGTCAAATTGCCATTCGATAGATATCTTCGATTATAACGTTGATTTTGTTACAGAATAATTGAATTATCAATCTCTAATGTATCCATAGGATTTTGAAATTTCGATCGATTTCAAACGCTAATTTTTAGTAGTTAGGATTTGATTCCTTAGTTCATACATCACCATTCTGTAATTGTGATTGATAAAATAGGTGAATGGTATTTTCGTTGTGAGATTTCATTTTTCTAAACACGTTATTACTAAGAAAATCTCAAAATTATACTCTTCAGTGTCAATGGGTTATTAGAATAAATCTCTCTTGATTAGAATTCATTTTTTCTTAGACATTTTATCAAGTTATTAACCAAAATTTCATCACTAAATTCGTTAAATAAGAGAACAGAACATTGGTTATGCTAATTCATTATTTATGTAACATTCAACGAACTCATCGATTATGCATATTTGACTTGCTGAGAATAAACCCGTTAGATAACACAGTTCTGTTGAGGATATTGTTTGCCATGGAAATTTAAATTGCCTTAAAACAGAAAACCTCTACTTCAAACTGAATAAAATATTTGAATACAATCATGGTGGTGGTATTGTACATGTATTATTATATTCATTGATTGACGAATTCAAAACTATTGCTTTCAACTGGCCAACATAAACGAACAGAAGAATCCTGGGGAAAATATATTTGCTTTATGATCATAGGTCAGCGTATTAGATCGCAATATTCACTTTGAAATACAAAGTTTATTTGAACCGAGTCGCGGTTGAGATAGTTCATTGGCATATTGTCTTTGATCTTGCCTGCCAACGGAAGATCTTCGTTTTAAAGCCGATAAATTATATGAATATAATAATATTCGAAAATATTCAGTACTCATGTGACCTCTAATTATCTTGATGCCCCACAATCTTTACTTGAAATGAGTGAATAATGTAAACAGAACAATGTTTTTCACTGTTGTTGTGCTGTGTGAACTGTGAACAACGGGCTTGTTTGAAAGTTTCACTTCGAAATGAACAAAATAAGTGAATATAAGGATGCTATAAAAAATTCCGTATCTATCCGATCTTTGATCACATATAGGAAATTCGAATTATTTTTTGAAATAAGCGGAGCGCATGAACGAAATCATCGGCATTCAAATTCATTTGTCTTGCAATATTCGTTAAACTTATCATTTTGAAACTTTCTATTCAATATGAGTTAAAACACGAATACAATCTATTGATCATAGCTTGGGATCCGCGTGAACTCCGATCGTACTTACTTGAACAGGATGGATTTGTCCAAAGAAAAAATCATTGAGCAGAATCATCAATATCCCGGATCGTTTTTCATGTTATCACCCATTACTAGGCCAGCTCAAAACTTAATTTGAATACAAATGAAGATGTGGAATAGAGCCGCTTTGATAAAAATCCATTTTTCATGAAACGTTTAATCAATGCATCAGCTTGTCAAGTGTTTTCTTTTATCCGTCAGCGTAATAATTGAATAAAGCTCTTAATAATAGTTCATTTACGATGTGATTTCTGTTAAGCTCATTCAATCAAAACGTTGATTTTTAAAGTGAGTAAAATATATAAGTATACTCACCGAATTTGAACTCATTTACCTTTAATTTTAAAATTCCGACTCGCTATCCGGCTAAAAACTAACCGAGCTTTTCAATTTCTAACTTTAATCGTGTCTTACTTAACTCATCATACCATTTAAACATTACAGGCTGGATTCAATATAATATTTGCCAACATTTTCTCGAAGAGATCCTTCGTTAATTTGATTAAATTTGTTTACTAATAATTATTAACGTCAAGCATATGATTGAATACATCATGTCATTCTGATGTACAACATGTTCAGTAAGATGTAGTATTTAATTTTATAATGATTGCAATTCTTCTTGATGTAATATCAACTTATCAAGTTTAAATGAGTAATGAGATTTTTTTAAATAAATTTTCGGAATAAATCAAATTCATCACGGCTGGGGAGGGTGTGGGCTTAAGTGACTGGCTGGGTTTACGGGTGAGGATTGGTCAACTTCATGCAGAATTGTACTGGATCAGTCAGCATCCTTTCTAGAAGAACTTGTCATGTAGCTTTAGTTGTGTATCAATTCAGTATAAAAAGAAATATGAAAAGACCGAAAAGCTTTCATACCTTTCATTGACAATTTTAGTGGCTTTACAGTACTTTGATCCTATAATTGTCTTCAGTCAGATTAGCAACGAACGTATATTGAAAATGTAGGATGTGAGTGTGGATTAAGAAAAGTGACACTCATGTCCATCCACACCCGAATCCTGCCTATGACAACAAGACACATATTCTTGTTGGCATAAGTGAGTTATATAAACATGTACATTTCTGTTGAGTCCAATAATATTTTTCATTCGAATCAATTTTATATGCAGTAGGACGATTACTGGCCAGTGATCCATAAGCGGAAACTAGTGCTGATGTTTGATGATAGACTAGCGTCTGCTGAGGTAAATCTAACTGCACCCGTCAACTATAATATTTCACTAGTATAATTGTAAATTTCTATACACCATTCGTTTTCGAAGTTGAATGTAGCCTTGCTGACCCATACAAGGTCAAGTATGAGAACAATATAACGAGAAATCGTTATGTATTTTTATCAAGTCTTTTTTGCAGCTAAAATCAAGAATGAATACAAAATAGAAAAGTTTTTGTTCAGTGTTTTTCGGACCCATAAATATGACTGACCATTTGTGAACGTAGTTCAGTAAAATTTAGAATCAATTGAAGAAACTAGATTCGTTTTTGGATGTGGACAGAATTTTTTCGGCAGTTTTTAAATGAATTATATTGCTCACGATGACTGGAATTTTCATGTCAATATCCGAGAAAAGACCAGAAACTTGAACTTTGATCAAGAGTTCATAACTCAAGACGATTCGTGCTCCAGTAAGCGAGGAAGGGTGTTCGATGGAGCATGTAGGTGGAATCGTGCGAGGTACAAATAATTCGAAACTTCTATGAAAATGTTCGCCACGAAATGATTGGGTTCCTTCCAAATCTCGATAAAGTATTTGCACTTGTTGCCGATTCACATAAAATAGTTGATCGCCTGGTATTCTCCTGGAGCTTATGTCCCAAATTTGAACAAGAGATGCCGACACGCCATATATAAGCACTTCATTCGAATTGTGTAAATCAATATCAAATAAGAATTTACTCTCAGTTACGACACGATTCTTCGGTAGAGTGACATGAATATGAACATTTCTATTTTTTTCTTGACTTTCGACTCTCGTTACATTTACAAACAGCGGTGAATTATGTCGAACATTAAGAAAAAAATTTTTGTAAACATTTTTCTTGTACCATTTGATTTGAGTCATTTCTATACGAATGAAATAGTGAACTAGTGGACTCTTCGGATCGGTTATGTTGATCGAAGGCAATAGGAGATGATCAACAAGGCCACTGAACGACCAAGTGTATCTACCGATCGGTAGGGAAATCCCACTATCATTACCAATCGTGTGTGAAAGAAAATCTTGCTGGAAAAATACCATCCTATACGTCTTTGTTGATGTTGTTTTGCCTATCTTCTCTGAAATGTTGTAGACAACCTCACCAACCAATATAATATTAATCTTCTTAAATTTTAATTCCGAATCATCACTATTGAAGAATTCGATTGTACCCGAAACAATCTCACCAGTGACATATTCAGTTTTGTCTTTATCAGTAAATTGACATTCTATACTCCATCCAGGTGGCAGAATGCTGACAAAATCTATAGCATTAAAAAAGTATCAAAATATTTCAGAAAAGTCGACCTCAATGTGTGAATCTCAGATGTTAATCAAAGATAGACGCCATATAATTATAACAATTTACTTCGTAAAATTCAATTCTCTCAATTATACATAGGAAACTGTTTTCAACATGTGGAATTCGTATGTAGAACCGTTTTTTTCATACCTTTTGATTCTTCTCCGGATAGATTAAATAAACCACTCCTGCCCACTGTAACCAAGACGCAACCAAGAATGGCTAACAGAATAATTACGATAAGCATAATTTTCGCACGCCTCGACATGCCCGATTCACCTGTAATATATGTTGGTTGATAAGTAACTAGGGTTGTGGGATGTCCATCGCAATTTGCAGACAGCATAGGTGATTGTACTGTATTCATTGTGTGTAGCTGTTAAATAAAATACTATTTTTTTTTCTATACACTAAAGAGGTTAAGATCTGCAGTACGGTGGTTATAGATTTATCTTGTCTCTCTGAAACAAATTTTTAAAATTACCATGTATTGGATTTTCCATGAATTTTATTGTTATTTTTATGACCTCTGTCTTCTGTAGTTTAAAGTCCTACAGAACAATAATGAACTCTCAATATTCGATCTTAGGATTGTTAAGAGAGTCTTTAGAGTTTATTACCTTTCAATCAGCCTTTTCTTCTAATTTTTCGTATATTGAACTTTTTTTGCAAATCGTACAATAGACGGCATCCGATTTGCACTAAATGTTTTGACATACGACTGTTACTCACCTAAATAATTTTGTCAAATTCAATAAAGATCATAAAATATTTTCACTGCCAATATATGAATTCTTCAGACGAGAAGGCTAAAGTTTGCAATCGAATCTTGATTCCAATCACTATTTGAGTCGTAGTATGATGCAGTATTTTAGTTTGAAATTACTGAGTTATTTACAATCTATATTAAATATGAACATTTATCACGAAAAAATTCGAACTAAAATCTAGTCATTATCAAGCTTTTAAATAAGAGAAAAATTTGGGGATCTTTTTTTTCGAATAACTCAACGCCATCTCTTAGTGATTATATTATGGTTTTCTTTCAATTCTTCTATTTTCCACCAATCCTTACAACTAACATTATAAGTTACCAATAACAATAACAATAGGATGTATGTATTATCTTACATGAAATAAGAGCAGAAACACACTGAATGACCAAGATTTTATGATAGATATTGTAGCATGATATTACGATTTGAATCTTTAGTACAATGAAACCTGGTGATAAACATGGAGTAGTAAAAACAGTGTTTTATTTTGCTACGTGGAATAAAGAAATGAGCTGAGACAAATTGCTTATAAAAAAAGTAGGAGAGTAATTGTTAAAAAGCAAAAGTTATTACAATATTTGCGATTAGAGAATAAAGAAAAATGATTGAATGCAAGTGCAAAATGAGAATGTGAATGGTAAGGAAAGAAAAACAGAAAGAGACGCGAGTGACGAGGAGAGAAAAATATATGCATCGACTCAGACTGGAAATGAAAAGGAAACATGTGACGATAGCGGTAAAACTAGAATACATTAATGTTATTCTGCCAGAAGGAGGAGTGCACATTTTCGGACAATCGAATATTTTTCGGATCTACTAAAAATAGTAGCAGCTATAGATAGGAACTATGCATTTAGGGCAATCCAAAATTAGTGAGGTAGGTCCCTTGTTTCCTCAAGCAGAGGTCGAAAAAAGTTTCTTTTTGTGTACTCAAAAAGTGAGTACACTCTAGATTCGGTCAGTGTATCCGGTCGTTAGCACGATAACTTTTGAAAGCCTCATCCAATTAACATGAAATTTTGTAAACAGAATGACCTCATCCAAATCTCAGTCGAGTTCGAAGATGAGAAGGATCCGTCAAGAAATGGCTGATTTATCGAATAAGTTGTCATTATTGACCAGACCATCCCTGAGCGGGTACAGAGATTTTTTCTCAGAATTATTCAAAACATATAAATCGACTCAGTTTTTGAAGTACACATAATAATCGGATGCAGATCCGATGTTTCAACATTTATTTACCAATAGATAGTGCGCGTTTCGCTCTATTTTTCTATGCTATTTGACCACTATTTAATTAATATCATAATAGTAAAATTTCAGTAAGATCTGTTTCTTTTCCATATGTGCTGGTAGCATGAACATGAATGCTCGTGAGTATTTTTTGAATAATGCTTTAATAGCAACAAGTTACTTGCCGTAAGTTTGGCAAACTTATTTTTCTATCGATTAGACAATTAGAAAAAATAAGTATAAAATTACAGAAATATACATGTGATTTGGAATTTTTAAGATTCTGCTTGTTGTATGATCTAAGTCCAACTTTTATAAACATAAATATTTGGAAAAAACAACTAAAAACACAACAACAATTTCTATCATTTAAACGATATCTCATACAACAAGAATATTATAATAGAAATAAAGATATACAGAAATATGAAAGACATATAAATGAATTAAAAAAACATATTGAATCGGTTGTAAGTAGAATAGATTATGTTAAAATTGAAAAATAATTATAAGCTCGACAGAGTCAAACGTGAACGTGATAAGATAAAAGAAAATCATAAGAAAAAACTAGAAAAACTTAATAAAGGTCCTATAGGACAAAATTATGAAGCAACACATAATAAACTTGTTCATAATGTATCAACATACGTTCTCACTCCAGCTGAAGAGAGACTTCTATGTCGTGGCTGGAATTTTTGTATAAAAAGTAAAATTACAAAAAATGGATGACTTTAAAACGGATATGGAGATTAATGGAACAAAGCTCGAATCTCATTGTCATCCTTCTGTTTTCTCAACAGTGTGTCATCATCTACATGATTATGCAAATAAATATATTAGAAATATAAATAATAATAATATTCGTAATATTAGCGATGAAGAATTTCAGGCTATAAAAACATTGCGTAATAATAAACAAATCATAATAAGTCGTGCCGATAAAGGCAATGCCATCGTAGTGATGGATAAAAAAGACTGCATAGAAAAAAATAATAATATTCTTCAATTAAAACAGTTTCAACATACAACTAGATCTCTACAAAAAGAGAAAGAAGAAGAAATGAACAAATATCTTCGAGAGTTATATAAAGAAAATACTATAACTAAAGAACTATTTTATAGTATCAGGTCTACATGTTCGTCGATAGCTTGCATGTATGGACAACCAAAAATCCATAAAAATGGTTATCCGCTAAGACCTATTATATCATCAATAGGGAGTTATAACTACGAACTCTCTAAATATCTAGCAGGCTTAATAAAAGCCAATCGCGAAAATAAGTCATTTTCATATATAAAAGACTCATTTGATCTCGTCAAACAAATAAGAGAAATAACTAACGTTCAACAACAAGTAATGTGTAGCTTCGACGTCGACGCATTATACACGAACGTACCAGTAAAAGAGGCCATAGACATAGTTGTAGAGTCTATGGGAAAATCAAAAACAATTAAAAACACACCTTTTAATAAAAAACAATTTAAAAAATTGCTTGAACTCGCCGTTTGTAATGTACCATTCCGCTTCATGAATGAGTACTATATACAATGCGATGGTGTTGCGATGGGGTCACCACTCGGACCTATACTCGCTGATATGTTCATGAGTAAACTAGCAAATAAACTTAATAAATTCTCAAAAAACAAACCACAGGTGTGGTTAAGATATGTCGATGACATACTATGTATTTTTGATAATAAACAGAGCATTGATAATGTTCTTGAAAGTATAAATAAGTGGCATAAGAATATAAGTTTTACAATAGAAACAGAAATAGATAATACAATACATTTTCTAGATGTACTAATAATTAGAAATATGAACACTAATAAATATGATACAACTATCTATACAAAAACCAACAAATACTAACTTATATCTACTCTACGAAAGTAATCAACCTAGAAAATACAAACTAGGTCTTATAAGAACTCTAACTATTAGGATATTATTGTTATGTTCTTCTGATAGATATTCTAATCAAGAACTAATAGACCTAGAAAAAACCCTAGGTGAAAACGGATATCCTAAACATATTATACGTAGAGGTATCAGAGAAGGAAAAATAATTACTACAAAAATCATTAATAAACATAAACATATAAATAATAATAATAATAATAGTAACAACAATAATACATCAATAAAAAAGAAAATATTTTTCACGTTATCATACTATGGACATGAATCCAATATACTTGCATCAAGGATGCAAAAGCTATGTAAAAGATTTCTACCTCATCTAGAAATCAGTATAACACTAAAAAACACTAACACGCTTAAAAATATATTCTTGTCTATACAAAAAGGCGTAGACGAAGATAATAAACTTAAAAAACTAGTTTATCAAATACCATGTAAAAACTGTAATTACAGCTACATTGGAGAAACTAATAGAAGTTTAACCACGAGAATAAAAGAACATAAAGAAGATATAAGGAAAGTAAAAGAAAACTCGAATACAGCACAACATGTATTCGAAAAGAATCACTCCTTTGATTTTGAGAACACAAAAATCTTATCTTCAGAAACAAACTGGAAACGTAGAGTCATAAAAGAAAGTCTTTTCACACACTACAGTTATGGTAAGTCTTTAAACGAAGTAAAACATGATTTAAAAATTTTCGCTTAAAAATAACATAAAAATAAAACCGATATAACTATATATTATTTATTTATTTATTTATATTTAAGAACTTAATATCACTTATATATTCAACCTCTAGATATAAAAATACCACACTCCTTCACTCAATAACTATCCGATAAACAAAGAAGAAATACACCTACATATATTAATCATCATTTTTACAATTAATCACTATTTTTTCATCTAGTATCTCTATATCTTATATAAAAATGTCTCTTATTCTTTCTCTTTGTAATATTCCTGATGATGGTAAGAGTTCTTGCCGAAAGCTTGAAATAAAATTAAATAAAGTTTGAATTTTGTTAAAATTCTCATGTATTTTGTGGCAGTTATATATTCAATCTTATCTTCAATTATTTCTACTGCTCATTCGGATGGTTATAGATTTACGCTTATTTAACTGCTTCTCATCGGTCTACAGAAACTCCTTACTTCGTTAATATTTTATCATTGATAGAATGATCAAAACGAGAAAAATATCATAACAACATTAGATATGCCACCTAATTGGCATCTAAACTGTGTCCACATCACAGAAAAATTAAATCAACAAAAAATAGTATCTTTTGCGTTAGGGTATCCTTTTTTATGTTATTGCCTTCCACTCCTTCGAAGAAACATGTTGTTTTACATAGTGGTCACTGGTGTATGTAGTCATAATCCATCTCTTCAATGTCGTCCGCGTGTGGGAGTGGACTCTGCAGGAACATGTACACCCGCATCCCACATGAAGCTACTGTGTGGGTTGAGAAACAGCTTATTGTATAGGTTCAATTAAGACTATAATTAGTTTTCTAACATCAACTTGAAACATAAATACTTCGTTTTATTATTAAAGCAAGATAAATAAAACAAGATTATTATGAAATCATTGTCATGATGAGTGGAATAATCTAAATTAAAAATTACTAATAGATGCTATGGGTGTGTTAGTGGCTTCAATAAACTCGTATAGCAGAAGCAAACCCATACTCTTGATGAAGAAGATTTTAATCGATTGTCGGATTAAAATTTAATTGAATGAGCCCACGAATTTTGTAGACTGAGTTATGAATCTCAAGGAAAAAACAAATGATCTAATAGGATTTTGAAAAGATCAGAAAAAACTATTAATTTTAAAAATAAATATAAAATAACTCTCCTCAGTGACAGAAGACATTTCTTGTCAATATTCATACAATTATCTATTCAGAAAAGTGGTGAGTACACACAATTAAAAAATTTACAAGTGAAAAGGGAAAAGCTATGCTTGGTTATGAAGGTTATATTTATACTTTAGAACAAAAAAATGATGTTAAATTGATTTTTCGTTGTCAAAACAGAGATTGCAAAGGTAAAAAAAAACTAATTAATTATTTGTACTTTATTTTTATCTTCTTTTAGGTCGTTGTCATACCAACACCAATTCGGCTATGGATGTAATTGTTTCTACTCCTACTGAGCACTGCCACGCGTCAAAACCAGATCTGGTTCCAGCACTGAAACTAAAAAATAAAATAAAACCATGAGCTGCTGAAACCAAAGAATTATCAAGCACAATTTTACATTCTACAATGAGATCTTTTCCTTTAGATGCAGCCGATCAACTACCTCAAAGTGAAACACTTTTGAGAACTATTCATCAACCACCCCAGGTCAATGATTCCGGAGGACGGATACTGTAGGAACCGGCCGGAAAGACGCGGAAAAATCACCGTATCTGGCCGGAAAGCATGGGAAAGCACTGGAAACTGGAAGCAGTATTCCAGTTGGAAGTTACCGGATTTTTTTCCTGTGGATTCCGGTCAGTTTCCTGTGTTTTCCGGTCAGTTTTCTGTGTTTTACATCTGGAAGTTGATCGGAATCTACAGGAAGAAAATCCGGTAACTTCCAACTGGAATACTGCTTCCAGTTTCCAGCGCTTTCCTGTGCTTTCCGGCCGTTTCCCGCCGTACGTCCACGACCTGGGACGTCAAGGGCACCCAACGAATTCCAACAATCAACTGCCTGATAATTTAAAACAAACAGACCGTGGAGAGAACTTCGTACTTCACGAAGATGAGAAATTGATCATTTTTACAACCGCGGTGCATCTCTTAGTATTGAAAACGTGTAAACATTGGTTTGCCGATGGAACATTTAAGGCAAAATAAAAGCAAAGACTTTCAATTTACTCATTAAACGTCTATTTTAGGTGTGTCCAAAAGATTTCTATCAAATGTTTACGTTACATAGATTGTTCAAACCACAAATTATTCCATTGGTTTATGGTTTACTCGTAGGGAAAAGAACAACGGACTATATGAAAAAGGCATCGGCATGGAATTCTTAGCATTGATTGCAACGATAACCAGCATTTGCTGCTGTTTCATAGTATCATTTATAGTCAATTGGAAATTAACTATGGTTATGTATGTGTGATACCATTGGCCATTGGTAGTTCACTTGTGTTTTCTAAGGTATAAATTATTGTTTGCTCAATAAAATCTTTATGTATTATCATAGCTCACGGCCAATGAAACAGTTTATGAATTAAAGACGTACGCCAAAACGGGACAAATCGTTCAAGAATTTTTTAGTTCATTGCGAACTGTTCTTTCAACGGTGCCAAATTTGAGCAGAAACGGTAAACGAATACATGAAAATGAATATTCTCAAATAACATCGTTCATGAACTTAGATATGACAAAGAATTGGCTCCGACTCGTTCGGGTGGCATACGTCAAGGCGCCTTATTCGGTGTTTTTATTGGATGGCTGTCTCTTATAACCTTTATAGTTTGTGCGACTGATTTTATTTCTGGCTCATTTCTAATGACAAAAAAGAATCAGTCCACTTTCACAATTAGTGATATTCTTATTGTGAGCAATTCACTCAATTATTCAATAGTGAATAAATGTGCAGTTCATATTATTAATATAGGTCGCCTCCATCTTTTCGCAATCTATAGGTCTCATCAGTTTTGTTGGTTCTTTTGTTCAAGGGCTTTCAGAAGCGCGAGGTGCAGCAGTATCAGTGTTTCGACTTATTGACGAAGTAGTTACGAACATATCGAAATCTCAATTTTATTTATTTTTCTTTAAATAAGGAAAAAGATGAAAGTATCAACGAAGCAGAAGTTTGGGAAGATATCACAGAATCGCGTTCTAATATCAATGGTGATATTAAATTTAACAATGTCAACTTTCATTATCCGTCTCGAAGAGATGCACCAGTTCTATGTAATCTCTCTGTCGTTGCTCGTGCTGGACAGACAACAGCTCTCGTTGGTTTCAGTGGATGCGGTAAGCTTTCTTCAAAACAACAAGCAGCTTGCTAAACTGATCTAAACTATGTTCACGATTATTTTCATAGGAAAAAGTACATGCATATCACTTTTTCTTCGTTACTATGAACCTTCATCTGGTGAAATTACGATCGATGGTAAACCAATAACAAACTATAACGTTCAGCATCTTCGTGAAAATATTGGCGTTGTTAGTCAAGAACCTGTATGTCTATTTCTTTTTACTCCTTTTGTACATTCTATTTCATCCGTTTTGTAAAAGGTTCTGTTTGGCATGACTATCTATGAAAATATTCGTTTTGGTAAATTAAATGCAACACAAGATGAAATTGAAGAAGCAGCAAGAGAAGCAAATGCACATAATTTTATCATGCAATTACCAGATGTTTGCATTTAATAGTTATCTCTATCTATGCACGTATGTTTATTTTATGATATCTTATTTAGAAATATGAAACACTCGTTGGAGAACGTGGTATCCAGTTAAGTGGTGGTGAAAAACAACGAATTGCATTAGCTCGAGCTCTTGTAAAAAAGCCTACGTTTCTTTTATTGGATGAAGCAACAAGTGCACTCGATAATAATAATGAAAAAATTGTTCAAGAAGCACTCGATCGAGCATGCAAAGGTAGAGCTCGTTTTTTTCTGTTTCTTGAATAGATACTATATCATTATGAATATATAGGTCGTACAACTATTGTTATTGCTCATCGTTTGACTACGATTCGAAATGCTGATCAAATATATGTGTTTGACAAGGGAAATGTGATTGAGCAAGGTACACATGACACATTGATGGGGAACGAAGGAGGAAAATATCAAGAGTTGGTCAAACGACAACAAATGGAGAAAATTGATGATGATCAAGATGATCCAATCAAAATGCAAAAAGCAAAAGAGGAAGAAGAAGAGGCGATAGGTATGTGTATATTATAATACTAATTGAATTTAATATCTTCTGTATTTTCTCTTATGCAGCTGAACGATCTCGTTTAATTAGCGATTCACAAGTTATTGTTGATGTGCAAAAGGTACACATATTTGTGACATTCTAATAACAATCAATATTGATCATTCATGATTTATAAAAGCTCAAAATCATTCATACAAAGATTTGTTCTGTTAAGACTGTTATCAATGAATGGATCTGAATGGAAAACCGTATTCATTGGTTGTGCGGCATGTTTATTTAGTGGAGCATCTCAGCCATTATTTGCATTTTTCTATGCTAACGTAGTTGAGGTGAGTGATCCATAGTATGCATCAGTATGTGTTGATTTGTTTAATATCTAGGCGTTCGGTTACTGTTCGATCTCAGAACGACGTAGTCATGTATTGAACGCCACTCTTGTTTTTATGCTTTTGGGTGGGCTTTTATTCGTTCTTAAGTTTTTCCAAGTAGAAATGATATATCTGTATTTAATTGATGATCTATTAGTATTCTCTTTAGCATACAGCTTTTGCAATAGCAGGATCGCAATTAACACAACGAATTCGGTCAAAAGCTTTTGGTTGTTTTCTTCGTCAAGAAGTTGCTTATTTCGATCGATCTGAAAATACTTCTGGTGCGATTAGTGTTCGTCTTTCTTTTGATGCAGTCGCCGTTCAAGAAATGGCTGGCACGCGATTAGGAGTTATCTTCGAATCTCTAGCACTAACGTTTTTTGGCATTGCTTTTAGTTGTTTCATGAATTGGCAACTGACATTTATTGTTCTTATTCCTATTATCGCCATGGCGTTGCTAACTTTTGGAGAAGTGAGCTTACGGGTTTGGCAAGGCAAACAAAATGATCCAATTATGGGGCAAGCCAGCACCGTAAGATCAATTCATAATGAAGAAATACAGTTTTAGCAAAATTATTTTATCATATAATCTATTTCATAAATTAAATATAGTATTCATTCTTTGTTTTACTTCTTTAGTTAGCTGTTAAAGTTATTCACAATATGCGCACAATAAAACAGTTGTCGGTGGAAAAGGAAATTTTACGACAATACTCTGATCTCATTTATGAAGCAGTTCGGTTAGTCAATCCCATGTGTTGCATACATTTGAGCGTCTATATCTATCCTATTTTGCTTTCTATAGATTGTATCGTATGACTGCGATACCAGTATCTATAGCAGGTGGTTTATACTGGACAATTGATGTTTACACTGTGGCATTTGTCTATTGGCGTGCTCTCATTCTTGTTGAAGAGAAGCAGCTGACTTCTCACCATATTATAATGTATTTGAAACATAGTTTGATAATTAAGAAACATTGACCCATGAGATTTTCATTTCTTTTTAGGGTCGTTGCTTATTCTATGTTTGCTCTACCAGCAGTAAAATTAATTGGCATGCTGTAATCATGTCTCTATCCCTAATTCGCTTTGTTGTCTTCTTCTACTAGTTCTATTCTAGTGCATACCGTATCGCTGGATTAGTCTCTTCTGCTCAATCGTTTTTCAATTTATTCGATCGAATACCAACTATTGATAATGGATCTGATGAAGGGCAAGAATTAGTAAGAAAACATAGAATATTAGCTACTTTATGTTCATCATGCACATGCCATTCATATCATATGGTTTATGTAGGATGATTTTCATGGAGATATTAAATTCGATGACGTAAAATTCATCTATCCTACTCGACCAACATCTGTTGTTCTTAAAAAATTTCAATTAAATATTATGCCAAGTAAGTCAGACAAACTTCGATTGAATCAATGTTTTTTGATACATTTGATTGATAAGGTCAACGTGTGGCTCTTGTCGGTATGCTTAATTTTCATGTTGTTATTGAGTATTACTCATGAGACATAATCGCTATAGGTGGATCGGGATGTGGAAAATCAACAACAATTCAACTGTTACAACGATTCTATGATGTCAAAGAAGGCCAAATAGTGAGTTATTCTGGAATAGATGATTTCTGCAATTACATACCTTTCATTCATCTGATCTAGCTTCTTGATGGTGTCGATATTCGAAAGCTAAATATTCATTGGGTTCGTTTTCAATTTGGTCTTGTTAGTCAAGAACCAATTTTATTTGATTTAACAATTGCTGAGAACATAGCATATGGCTTAGAAGATGTTCCGATGACTGGCATTACTGATGCAGCAAAAAAGTTAACATTCATCAATTTATTGAACAATTATCTGACGTAAAATACTAAAGAATCATGTAGTGCACCGTTTATTGTTGTGTGATATTTGTCTGAGGGCTATAAAACCAAAGTAGGAATCAAAGGTAGTTTCCTGTCTGGCGGCGAGAAGCAACGTATTGCTATTGTTCGAGTTCTTATTCGTCGTCCTAAAGCATTGCTACTAGATGAAGCTACAAGTGCTATGGATTCACAAATGAACAAGTAATTTTCTACGCACCGATCGTTGTTTCATCTTCATTTTTCATTGATAGATCGTACAAGAAGCTCTTGAACAAGCGCAAATAGAAGATCCCAGTCGAACATCACTGATTATTGCTCATCGTCTCTCGACTATTCGTTCATGTGATTCAATATATGTAGTTAATAAGGGAAAATTAATCGAAAGTGGCACTCATACAGAATTGATTCAATGACGCCGTACCTATTAGAGAATGCTGACTCAAAACCATCAAAAATAATTATTAGTAAACTATTGAGATAATAAAAAAATGCATATATTTTAAGCGTTTCAAGGCACTCTTTCTAAAAAAATTACGATAGGTAATAAAGTGGCAACGGTTCAGTTAACGTCTACTTTTTACTGTTAATGAAAAGCTCACTGCTTTGTACAATAGCAGTATATTTCTTGAGTCATTTTTAATTTATCAACCCTATCGGCACAAATTTATTACGATCCTAATCATGAATGTGATGATAAACGATTATTTGGGATGGTGAAATTGGTTCTACATTCAAGACACAAAACATGCTAGTCCACATCCACATTGTGATGTGGGGTATTGTATAGTTTTGCTGTAAAACATTTTCCCGTTAGTTTTGTAGCGAAGAGGAGGAATGTTTTAATCACAGTTGAATCGAAAAGTCTTCAAGAAATATGTTGAAATAAAGTGATTGTACGTGCATAACAGCAATCATTTTATCTAAAACCCTTAGCCTTATAAGTGTGATTCAAATATTTTCAGTTAATTGGTGCCATTTTTTTATTATGTCTTTCTGTGCATATCGTTGCGACTCTCAGATGAAGAATGCAAAATATGATCATTGTTGATGCACCTCCCAATTGATGTTGACACCATACCGTTGTAATTTCTGAGGACCAACAAATTTGAGAATGTAAAGATAGTCAGCATCCGAATATTGAACGAGAGTATCATCTGAAGTGGTCACATCCGTCTCTTGATTCTTGTAGATGCGAAAAATATTATTGACACCAGCGCGAACTTCATGATTCTCTAGATATAGAATGGATGGCTTCTTCTCTACGGTGAATGAAGAGACGATGTTGATTGTGAGATTGTGTAGCGGGTACGACCAGAAGAAGCGAACTGAGTCACAGTTCACAAATTTAGTGTCTTTAAGATTGAGTATTGAATCTTCACATCCATCCGTCATCACAGTAGCAGTGCATTGCGCAAAAGAACTGATGCGAGCCTGGCAAGAATCAGTAGCTTCACTTTTAACGACGATGCAGAGGTAGGCAATAATAACAGCGAGAAACATGATAATGGCTGATATCACCGTTTGCGAATGAATGAATGAATGAATGATATAATGCAAGGATAGAATCCTTTAAGAGTAAAATAAAGAAGTGCATCCAGATGGACATAATCACACAGTGATTCAGACAATTGTGATCCCATTACATTTTGAGTGCAACTTCAAAAGTATAGTCATGCTGACAGAACAGCTTTAATTCATCGAATAAGAAGTGAAACCAAAAGAGAAATATTCAGAATATCAATAAAGAGGTACTTGAACACAAATGAGATTTTATTCACTTTCAGCTGATGAGCTACGTGAAAAAGCATAATTGCGCAAGATGTATCTGTTTTTTTATTCTCCTTTTAAAAATAGGTTTTTTTGGTCAGTATTATTTTTAAAAGAATTATATGTAAATGTTAACCCTAATTATTACATCTTTTTTGGCCCATTTTACCTAAAAATGGCTGAAAAATAAAATTCGAAAATATTTTCTCCATTTTCCATCAATAATAAAATCGTTCTGATAGGCTCTTTTTTTCATTACCAAAGTTGTGTAGTTTTCTGGAGAGCAACTGATTACGCAGGCGCATCTTGAATACAGTTATTAAGAGTACCAATATTGAAGCTTGTTCAATCTAAAATATCACCACAATCATATACATTATTGCCGACATTGCCAGTATATTCACACCTTCATCGATATTCAATATATGTTCTACAATTCATTTTCGCATGAATGTGTTAGTTTTAAGTTGAGAAAATGAAGTACAGAATAAGCAGATTTCATTGTTTATCTATACATAGTTTGGGTGTCAACTAGCTAATGTAGTGGAGAGGCTCTCTTAGAAAACTCAATGAAAATGGTAAATTTCTCTGTAACTGCTGTGTCATATCGATTGTATCCACGCTAGGATGTTTAGTTTGGCAACTCTGATGCGAATTTTTTCTTAGAAACATGCCGCATGAAACTACCAATAAACACTGTTTCTTTCAAAAAATAATATATTTGGTTCTGCAATAATTTTCTCTTTTTCTTTAAAAAAAACATACAGATCTGTCGCATCATAAGTCTTTCTTGTGATAAAGATATTTTTTATGTGGGATTCTCCCCATCGAATATATTTATTTAGAGAAGAGTAATTTACGATGACAGATAGCTTGTCAGCTGTAAAGCAGAAGTATATATGACACTTCATTTTCTTCTCTCCTTACATTTGTGATACAGATTCATCAAAGTAACTATTGCATGAGTTTTCTGAGGAACAACACTAAAGCTAACGGATAGGCCAAAAAGAATTAAAGCGCCAGTATTTTGATTGTTTCTCCTCGTTGTTATACTTGATCGAGTTAATTTTGTACCTGAAGATTTCCCTTTCAATTTTCTACAAAACAGTTTACTCTAGTGACAAAGTAGGATTTTCTCTAGGTAGAATGTAAGATTCCTTATTTTTTCGATTATTCCATTCCTCTCTAATAATCCAATTCCAATGTTCCGTTTCTAAATAAAGTTTTCTGGTCAGAATTCGAACTAGTTGCTGCGAAATAGCGTTTCTCTCAATAATTTGGCTTGAAATATGAACGAAAAAACTTGGGAGTTTTCATTTTAAGGTTTGTTTTTTCATTCTGTGATTATATACCATTGAAAACCCTAGAGAAGTCTAACTTTGCTTGTAAAAAATTAATTCAATCAAGTGTTAACCCGAGGAGAAAATATGAAAATACTGGTGCTATAGTTATTTTTGACTCACTCGTTACATACAGTTACTTTTCAACAGTGTAAATAAGTTTTAAAAAAATATTTTCTTCAGACACTATTAATTAATCCTTCGGTACAATTAAAACGCTAAAAACATGGCTCCAAAAACCATTTCTAACCATCTGTTAGATGTGAGCGTCTTGTTAGTTTTTGCCATTGTTCTGGTAGGTAAAAGCATGAGAAGTTAAGATTCAGTCTACTTTGATTCGTCATTATTTATCAGGTCGTGTCAGCAACAAGTGAACAAGATAAGTGTTTGAAACCTTACGGCGATTCCTGTACAGATTCGACGCCGATGCCAACAAGAGCTGAAGGTTTAGGAGTTTATTATGAAGAACCATGCTACGGAGTCGGATGTGGATTCTTTCGACCTTACTGCCGTCTTTGTTGGATTGATCCAAAAGCACCTGGTAGAATGGATCGTCCACAATGTCCGCAATGTGTTATTGATCGAGAACGGAGAACAGACACTCAAGATCTACGATGTAAACTGCCTCCTGGAAACTCTTGTACCAGCGGGACGCCGAAAAACACGAAAAAGGAAGGTTTAGGAGTTTATTATGAAAACCCATGCCATGGAGCCGGATGTGGATTCTTTCAACCTTACTGCCGTCTTTGTTGGATTGATCCAAAAGCACCTGGTAGAATGGATCGCCCACAGTGTCCAAAATGTGTAGCTAGCTTTTAATGTCATGCTATTAAAGTTCAAATTTATTTCCCCTATGTAGCCCGTGACCTTATCAAACCTTTTTTTCTAAGGTACTTTACACATCACTGTTCCTTTTTAGTAGTACAAAAAATAAATTATGTATAATATAATGTGCGCGTGTGTAATACAGAGATAGTGAGAAAAAGAAAGCAATGGAAAACTGTCACAGACACCTTGTTTACATTATTTTTGGCTTCCTCCTACGATGGAGAGATGTAATTAAATTCACATTTATCCGTGAACATTTTGGTATGAAGAAACAAAAAATGCATATATAATAGAAGTATATTTTGTTACGTTTATAATATCTTTAACATCGTTTTGACGCATTTTTTCCCTTAAAACCTTTTCTCAAGCCCGGTTAGTTATCTGTTCAGTAAAAGTTTAAAAAAAATAGCGAGTTAATCCCGTAATTTTGAAATTCTATCGTTCGTTGTGTTGATATTCTACTTTGCAAGTAAATGCAGTGAAATTATAAGGCAATCTCGTGCATCATCTATATTCTTTTATATTTCTCTTTGAAGACAGTTTTTTTCCTAGAGCAAATTGTACGATACGTTGCTTGTTTATCACAAAACTTCGTAAAAAGTCGTCTGATTTTTTTAATGTCAAAGCGTGTAAGACTTCTTTTCTTATCGGTTGACTATTGTACCCCTTTATTGAAGAAAACACTCCACCATCTATATTCTATGAAAACTCAGACAGAGAGATAGTTAGTACAAGAGAGAAAAGGAGATAGAGAGAGTTAGTACACCGAACAATATATGTTCCTTTGACCTGTGACAAGAGACATGAAGATAAAACTGCATAGAAGAAGAATAAAAGTGATGATATGATCTCACGAAAGATGAAGATTATAACACCTCTCCCGTACAAAAAAAAACGGTGCGCGCCCCGTGCATCGAACAATGATCAGTATAAATAAGATAAAATGAAAACTTTTTTGTTTTTGTATTATAAGGTACTTCTTGTGATCTGTTAGAATTGAGAATTTTAGTTGCCACGCCTCAATTTGATAATGATAAGACGTTGCCACGTCGTCTTCGATCACTGTTGATAATCGTGATAAAATATGATTGTATCAGTTTGAATACTTTGCAATTAGACGACTCGTTCCATAACCCGTTGTAGTTGACTAATATGAGCTCATGTAAATTTTCGTTTCATTATTTTGAACAAAATAATTTTGTTCACCTGTCTTATTGATCATTTGACAAGGTCTTATCCGCCGTTCATCTAATTTTGTACGATTAGCACATACCTTCAGAAATACTAAGTCACCAATAGAATAAGACATATCTTTGCGATGTTTGCCATATCGCAGTTTTGTTAATTGCTGTTGATGACGCATGTTTTCTTGAGCTTGTTTAAGAATTGTTCGTCGTGTTTTTTGTAAATATTTGAAAAATGTATGCGGTTGAGTTAAAGTGAAATTGCTTGAGTTAGAATCAAAAGGACTCTTTTGTCGTCGACCAAATGCAGGTTCATACGGAATAAAGCCAGTTGTAGCATGGATGCCTGTATTGTAGACATAAACTACGGACTGAAGATAATCATCCCAGCCATCTTCGTTCTCATCATAATACTTTCCCAGCTGTGTACAAAACGTAGCATTAAAGTGCTCGACTTGGCCATTCGTTTGCGGATGATACGAAGCTGAAAATGAATGAGTAGTTTTTATCATTGTGGTAATTGTCTTCATTAATGTGTGGTTAAAATGTACTCCGTTATCTGTAATAAGTCGTTCAGGTGCACCATGTATCATAATGAATTCGTTCATAATGAATTCAGCAGTAGCCTTAGCAGTATTATTTGAGATCGCTTTTGCTATCACGTACTTTGATAAATTGTCCGTAAGCACTATCACATATCGATTCCCCTGTGACGATGTGCGAACAGGACCCCAGAAATTCATATTTAATACTTGAAATACATCTGTTGGTGGATCAAACGATTTAAGATGATCTGGTGTTTTGCTTTGTACGATATTGAATTTCCTGCATTTTTGACATGATGCGATGTAATGTTCAATTGATTTGCGTATAATCAGGCCACTAAAATCGAGTATGAATTTTATGTAAAGTGCGTTGCACTCCGAAATACCCACTCAATGGATGATAATGAAATGCTTCTAATAGTGTGCTTAGCATTGACACAGGTAAATAAGGAAACGTGCTCTTGGTACTATCGTTTTTCTTGGTGATAAGACGAAATAAGATGTTGCTGTACAGTACATAGTTATCCATTTTCTGTTGGGCATGAATACGTGAAATAATAAGTTGAATATCAATATCATGATTTGTTCACTTTTGATCTTTTCCAAAGAAAAGTCTAAAATTGAGGTAGATTTAAGTAGAGGTGTTGATGTTGTCGGGTGATCTTCGGTCACGGTTGGTAATGACGAAGCACTTGTAGTTGCTTGTTTTGTTATAGATCGAGTGATGGCAGAAAGTGACTGTTGCTGATTGTCACTATCAATTGTTTCATATCGAGTAAGATAACCATGACCGATATTGTCAATACCACGCCTATACTTTATTTCAATAATTTGTGGTATTAAATCTTGTAAATATATCAACCAATTGTCAATTCTTTTGTTACCATAGTTTCGCTTCTTATGCATATTGACCAATGGCTTGTGATCTATTCCGATGGTGATTTCAGAATCTCCAATATAATTTCTCAATTTAGTAAGACACCAATAGATCGCTAAAGCTTCTTGTTCTGTGGTTGAATACCTACTTTAAATGTCATTCAGTAATCTGGATTTGCAGTAGCAAATCCTCAATCCATCAGTTGTATCTTGCTTGAGTACATCAGCAATTCTTAGATCACTTGCATCTGTAGATAAGATAAATGGTACTGATCGGTTTGGAAAATCGAGGAATAGTGGTGCACTTGTCAGTATTGATTTAAATTTGTCGAAGGCATCTTGTTGTTGTTGTTCCCAACGAAATTCATTTCTTTTTGTTCTTGTCTTGTTAGTAACCTTGTGAATGGGTGCAGCAATTTTTGCGAAGTCTGGAATAAATTTACGATAATATCCAATTTTACCTATAAACTTGTTGGCTTGTGAAAGCGTTTTTGGCGGAGCAATATTAACAATTGCTTTGATCTTGTCTAATGATGGTTCCAATTTGTCAGATGTAACAAAGTGACTTAAAAATTCGATCTTTTTGACGGCAATTGAGCATTTTGCTAGTGATACTTGCAAGTTGGCCTTGTGAAGTGTTGAGATAACGTCGGCCACGTGTTGTTTGTGTTCTTCGATTGTTTTCGAAAAAATCACAATATCATCAAGATAGACAACCACATAGTCCCATCGTCCATTGGCCAATAATTCATTCATCACCCTTTGGAATGTTGGTGGAGCATTCATAAGACCTTGAGCAAGTACCGTAAATTCATAGAGGCCGTCTTGAGTGATTATAGCCGTCTTGGGTATATCGGATTTGTGTATTGGTATTTGGAAGTAACCGGACTTTAAATCTAATTTGGTGAAGTATTGATGTCCAGCCAAACGATGAAGTAACTCTTCAGCTGATGGTTGAGGGTATGAGTCCTTTTTTGTGATTGAATTCAGTCGGCGGAAGTCAACCAGAAATCTATACGTACCATCCGGTTTCCTCTTTAATAACACTGGTGACGACCATGGCGAGTTTGACGGTCGAAGAATTCCTTGATCAAGTAACATTCCTACTTCCTGTTGAACTTCCTTTCTTTGTTGTACTGTCTTATAATATGGTCGAACACTTGTTGGCAGGTGA
This sequence comes from Rotaria socialis, assembly GCA_905331475.1. Taxonomy (NCBI): domain Eukaryota; kingdom Metazoa; phylum Rotifera; class Eurotatoria; order Philodinida; family Philodinidae; genus Rotaria; species Rotaria socialis. Next base: position 85,341 of record CAJNYU010000362.1, on the reverse strand, counting down.
TCACCAGTGTTGATTGTATGATGAATCTTGGTTTTTGCTCTGGTCATTTTTGAGTTGTCAAATGAACGTTCATTTTGTCGAAGGATTTTAGGAAAATCATTGCGATTGTATTTGTCACCAATGTGCATCACTAATTCTTGAAGAGTATTTTCGAGTAATGATAATTTTAATGATTCTTGTTGTTCATTTGTTTGTATCGAATTCAGTTGAGTACTTTGTTCTGTCATACTTGATTGCTTATCTGTGTTTAATATGCTATACATCATTTCATCATTTGACTGATAGTGTATTGATCCAATTTTTTTAGTACTAGCTAGTTTGTAGATATTTTTGTTAGGATTATAAATGCAAACATAAAATGAGAAATCTTTAATTTCAACAAAAGCATCAGATACTTGAACATTTAACTTAGCACATTTTTTAATATCTGGTAAAAAAGAAACAAGATTAGCAGATGAAATCGGTACATAAATTTTGACTATATGCTCATGATGTGGTAATAAAGTGATGCATTCAGCGAGACGGACATCGGCTGACCCTGAGTTCAAGAAAGGTGTTATCGTAATTCCGTATTTTGGATGATTTATTTCGACTTGTTTTTTACCGATATTCACGTTCACATTATTTGATTTGCACCAGTCCATACCAAGAATTAAATTTGCACCTAATGAATCGACAATCAGAGCTGTAATGATGGTAGCAATATCATTGATAGTAATAGTTAATTCAACTGCACCGCTGACTATTATTTTGGTTTTTCCATCACCAAGTACTGCTGTTGTTTGAATTTGTTGAATTGGTGGATGTGTAATAAGATCAAGTTCAGTTTGTGATATAAGTGATGTAGTAGCTCCCGTATCAAGCATCGCATGAATTAATGTACCATTAACGATTGTTCCAATTATTATAAGTGATGGGTGAGATTGTGGAAAGGAAGTATGACCATCACATACTCCCCCTAGTAGTTTTTTGAACAATTATATTGATAATGGTCCATACCACCGCATGACCAACATCCACCATAGCTTTTCTCACTGTTGTTATGTTGAGGTTGATGTGAAGCGTATGTTGTGTAATGCTGTTGATGTCGTGGTTGTTGTGACGAATTGTTGTATTGGTGTTGCGGAGAATTGTATTGCTGTTGTGGAATCGAAGAATAAGGTTGTTGTTGGATGAAAGGTTGTTGTGTTGTTGTTGTTGCTATATGTCTACGATTATCAAAAGATATGGTAGCTCTCACCTGATTCTTTTCTTCTTCTTGCCATTTGTCATACTTAATAAGAGCTTGAAGAAATTCTTCCAAAGTGGCAGGACTTTTTAAATCCATATGTAGTTGAGCTGCTGCATTCAGTCCTTTAGTAAGATGTTTGAGTCGAGTTTCATCATCCATGTATTTATTAACCTTTGAACAAAGTCTTAGAACATTATGACAATAATCAATTGCTAATTCATTTGTTTGTCGTCGTCGATTGTAAAGCTTTTGTTCCAGTTGAAAATGATCGGTACCAGTTACAAGTTTAAAATAGGTTGTTAATTTATTTTTTAATGTTACCCAATCATGAATTGTGTCCTTGTATGTATCATACCATAATGTGTCATTGCCCTTGAGAAGATCAATAACCACCGATAAACGTTGAGCATCGTCTAGTTGAACTTGATCACACTTGTTACTAAAGTTGTTGATCCAATCTGAGACTTCTTGTGAAGCTGATCCAGTGAATGGAGTAGAATCAAGAAGTTGATTGATTCTTTTAGAGTGTAGTTGCTTAACAGCTTGTTCCTTAAGACTAGACTCCATATTCATAATAACAGACGATGTTGACTGCCACAATGGAGCTGTTGTTAATGATGATGTTTTTGTTGGCAGTACATTGTGACATAATGCATTACTTACTTGTATAGCTTCAATTGTTTGAGTAAGATTGTTGATGGTGAACTGTTGTGTTGCCATCTCTTGGTTAATTTCTTTGTTTTCATCTAGAAGCAAATCTTGTTTAGCCAATAGTCGTTGCATTAATAACATCATTTTATTTGATTGTTGAATATCCATTTGTGCTTGTTTGTTTTCATCTTGATCATCCATTCGTATCTGTTGTTGTTCGATGTAGGATGGAGATGATCCTCGTCTTACTTTGTGTTCAGAATCAGTTAATGACGAAAATTCTTGCTTCTGTGCCATGCTTCGAGTATGATGTTTTCGTTCGTTGTTGTTCATGTACGACTCCGGATTACTTACTGTGTTGTTGAATTGTCAGTAAGATCGGCTAGTGCACCAATTGTAAGACTTCTTTTCTTATCGGTTGACTATTGTACCCCTTTATTGAAGAAAACACTCCATCATCTATATTGTATGAAAACTCAGACAGAGAGATAGTTAGTACAAGAGAGAAAGAGAGAGAGTTAGTACACCGAACAATATATGTTCCTTTGACCTGTGGCAAGAGATATGACGAGAAAACTGCATAGGAGAAGAATAGAAGTGATGATATGATCTTACGAAAGATGAAGATAATAACAAAGCGTTCATATTTTCGCAAATTATTTGTCTCATGGCGATGACAAGACTTTTTCGATAAAAAATACAATGTAAGTGAATTCAACTGAATTTGCTTAAAACCACAGAAACGCACGGTGGACACTGTGGACGGTCCATTTTGCCAGGTGCCTTTGGATCAATCCAACAAAGACGGCAGTAAGGTCGAAAGAATCCACACCCAACTCCATAGCATGGTTCTTCATAATAAACTCCTAAACCTTCAGCTCTTGTTGGCATCGGCGTTGCCATTGTACAAGAGTTATCCCTAGGCAGTTTACATCGACCATCGTTGAGATCTAGTTTAGGTGGCGGGTGAGGGTCAGGGTCATTCGAAAAAAATAAATAAATTATCACCGCAATCGTTGCTGATATCATTAGAATAAAGCCAAGTGATAGGATAATTAAACGTTTCCGATTACAATAAATTCCTCGAAATTTATTAATTCCAATATTGATGGAGTGCGGTCCAGAATGAATATTTTCTGCTTTTGTGACTGGTGTTATCATTGACATAACTGATATTGGAATATTTGTATTGTTAGTATTAATTTGATGAAGTTCCTGAGTCATATCTTGAGGAAAAAAATGGGTACTTATAAATTATTCACATGTACAATGTAAAATGAATTTCACACAAACATACGTGAAATATGTGTTGTAGCTATTTTATCATCTTCCATATCTTTCATCAAGTCATCGACAAAACTCGAACCACTACTCGTTGTAAACTGGAGACAGCGGCTGTTGCTGCTCGTATCAGCTGTAGAAGTCACATTATTGTCAGAGTTCGACGGTGAACGAGTTTTTAATATTCGTTGTTGAAGTTCTAAAAGATAGCAGACGAAACAGTTAGAAGTCTTTCATGAAACACACATATACCTCTTAAACTCTTCGTTGCTTGATAACATTTGATAGCTTCAAATGCTGCAATTAAATAGGTAAAGTTTTCTTCCGATATTTTTCTTCGATCAAAAAGTTGTTGAAATATGTTTAATGTGCCGCCAATTGTTGGATCGTCTATAATACTTCGTTCAATATCTTCGCTCAAAAGAAACGATAGTTTTTTTCGTTCGTTAGCACCCAAATGATCAAGAATATCGATTAGTACTGTACGAAACTGTTTGTTTGGCTCATTCATGGTGTCGTAGTATTCTGAAAGTGGGTACAGAAAAGAAGAAATCTACATCTTCTATCAATCGAGGAGAGATATAAAATCAGTTATCAGTTCTGTGTGAGATCGAATGCTGAGAACTGGAAATAAGGCTTCAACAAAATCTACACATCTTCGTAGAAGAGTATTTTTTCATAGTAGGTACTGCTCTCAGATTGACGTTAGACTAGGAAGTGCTGCTAAATCAGTATCAACAAAGCAAAGTTTAACCAGAGAAAATAGAGAAAAGAACAATTTATGCTTGTTTCAGCCTGTCTTCCTCTTTCGTTTGTCCCAGAACTGATTATTCTGGAAGATGTTGTCATCGTTGGACTCGTGCAGGAGAAGAAAAACAAGAAAAAGATATTTAGAACGTTAACACGATCGTACGACAGATATTTTTAGATGGCAATAGATAAACGAAGGGATATGCATGTGGGAAAATATCAGCAATATCGTAACTCAAGAATATTCATCTACGGAAGGAAGAAAGAGAGATATGCGGGAAACTTCTCGGGCAACATTTCCGTCAATTATTAATTATTTTTATTCTTTCTTATATTTTACTCAAATAATACTAAATTAAATAAAAATAAAAATCATTTATTAGAATTAAACCTTTATAATTCACGTTGCAACAATCGAAGTTGTTTTCTTCACATGATAAACAAGAATGTAGAGTTGTTATTCCATTTCTTTCTTCTTTTCTTTGATCATATGATAGTATAAGATCGAGGAAGAAAACAAATATTTGGAAGTTCTTTTTAATAATTTCGTAATTTCAATCAATGAGAGAGATAGACAAGTCGATTTTTTTATGAATGGTTCTTAGTGTTTCGCTTCCAAAACTCATTGTTCATAATAAATGCTTATTTGTCAAAAAGTCTAATAATAAGATTATCATTACTTGAAGTTAAGTTATAATATTTTATGATAAAGATGGTTGAATGATTTTTTTTGGTTCTTTAGATTCAATTAATGTATGACAAAAATCGGCTCATGGAAAATAGTTTGAATTCTATAAAAAAAAAAAAAGAAGCTGGTATGGATGCATTATAGAACAAAGCAAATAATGTTTCCTTTTTTCCTATATTAATGCAAATCAATATTCGATATTTGATGGCGATTGAAATAATTTTTATTGAATTATTAGAAGCGAAGCAAATATAATCATTTAATATAGTATTATCAGTTGGATGATTGAGAAGTTTAGTAAAGAAAAGTCGTCAGTTATTTATCTCTTCTATTCTAGACGAAGAATTCCAATATGAACAGCAGCTAGAAGAGGAATTACACCGAGTATTTTTGAATTTTTTTTTATAGATAATCGATTGAAATCAAATTATACCACAAAACCAAGAAGTAGACTCTGATACTGAAAAGAAAATGCCATCCGTGATGTTTTAGCGCATATTGGATGGAAGAAATAAAATTTGTATTAATACATTTCTACTTCATTTTCACTGTTTATCTCAATGAAGACAAGTTGAGGCGCCACGAAACATGTAAGGGATGCGATAAATGGCGCCTAAACTTTCGACCAAATTCAAGATAAACCGCGTGTAAAATAAGTTCAAAAGACTTACGCTGTACCATTTGAAACTGCCAGAGCTTGAAGCCTAAGCTCGCCAAGATCAAAATTCCTGGCGTCGCAGCTATTCGATTGTTAATTTACTCTATATGATGGTATACATAAAAGCAACTTAGCATTGTATAAAATAATATCTTGATAAAACATTCAACAAAGCTCATGGAAGAATAAACAATTTTGTTTCAGTCTCGTTTCTTATCAACTGCACAGCTGTACTCGGATAAGTAACACTCGAAATTAGCAGTGCAATGATTAACAAAGGAAAAAAGTACACGTATGCATAGAAAAATGGGAGAGGAGGTTAAAAACCAAATCTTTTTGAAAATATCTCTTCTGTTTGTCTCTTCATGTGTTCGTTTTACTAATCAGCAGATGAATAGTCATGTAATTTGTTTTTGTCATATTTATACAAGAAAAATATTATGCGAATAAAAGCAACAAAAAGAAAATACCTGATGATATAGATAATTATTAATGTCCGTGTAGATAATGTCTAATTCTTACAAAAAAAAACATAGATCGAACGTCTGATGTAAAATTATCGAGTAGGTTGTGCTTGATTCATAAGCTCTCCATATTTTTCGTTATATTTTCTAGAAATGCCTAATAAGAAAACGTAAGAAATAAAATAAATTTCTTAATTGAATAATATTTCTTTTTTTTTCCTAAAGCCATATTGAAGATCCGTCAGTTGCATCGAAAATTTGCCGAATGAAGTATTTCATGAAATTTTCGATTATCATGGTGGTTATGATATGTATGCAGCATTTTCGAATCTCAATAATCGTTTTAAAGATCTTCTAATTAGTTCATCGCTTCTTTTGAACATTCAATTTTCTTCTGAAACGCAATCATTCAATGAATATCGTTATCAAAAATTTATCATTCTAAACAAGGATTATATTGTTTCACTTCATTCTTATAATGAATCTATTTTCTGCAAATTTTTGAAAATATATACCATTGACTCATCATTTACTCATCTTAGATCACTTGTTCTTAAGGAAATTTCAACATTTAAATTAGCAACACTTCTCCTCTATTTAAAACCGTTATGTTGTCTTTTTTCATTGACGATTTGTCTTGATCAATGTTTTGATGATCTTGGCGATATTTATCCAATTATTTTTCGTTTACCTTTCTTAAAATATGTTAAATAAATAATATCAAAGTATGAAGAATTAGACATAAATATACCAATTGCTACCAATGAACAACATTCGACGATTGAATATTTGGTTATCCATCATCGTTGTACTCTCAATGAATTTACTGCTATACTTTCGTATACATCTCAACTTTCTCATCTTTATTGTCTCAATATATCAGAATTAGATGAAATTATTGAACGAAAAGTCTCGACCATCTTGTCTAATTTAGTACATTTTAGTTTTTCTTTAAATTATATCGAGTTCGATGAATTTAAAGAGTGCATTATCCAAATATCTTCTTAGTTGAAATTATTGAGTGTTACAATTCAATGTTTAGACAAGAGTTATTTAGGCGCTAGTCTATGGAAGAAATTAATCTTAGAGCATATGCCTGATCTGAGTAGATTTATTTGATAAGCGTTGTTCTCACTAAAAAATTATTTTGATCTTTGTTATTAGGGCAACATCAGCTGATTTTCCAAAATATACACATATTGATACATACTCTAATCAAAATACTATTAATGACGGTGTTATTGGCAATCGACAAAAAGCTGCTATTTCTTATTCTTCAACTGTTAGTTTATTCGTCAGAGATTCTTCTCTCGGCCAAATGAATAAATCATTTATTAACAAGATTCGTCCCATATTTGGATATTTGTTGTAGCCAGTTAACTGCTAGTTTATTGATTGAACTTTTTAGTCTATTACCAAACCTCGATTCAGTGCGAATATCACCATTGCCACTATATGAAGATTTCTATAAATCTGATCAGCCTTCAATTATTTCTAAATTTCTTTTGAAAAACAACAAAATTACTAAAGTAGCTCTCATAAAGATATCTCAAATTGAAGAAATTGGTTCTATTATTGATATTTGTCCTCGGATGCAACATCTTACATTAGAATGTATTAGTCATGTCAATCTTAAACTGCTCGTACGACAAACTTTATCGAAAATTAAGACGAACCGTATTCGTCGTCCAATTACAATTTGTATTTATATTGCAGATGCCAACAATAATATGGTGCAAGAGTTACAAAAAATGATTCATTCGAAAAAGCTACTCAAGAACTATACATTAAATCGTCAATATGATAGATTTTATTTGCACTGGAACCGGGACAAAGCCTAACTCTAGTTTCATCTATTTTGCATGAGGTTTTTTTTATAATAAAATCATGCACAGAATTCAAGATATTCTTTTTATTTTAATAGTCGAAATGAGTGTTAAATTTTTTGTTCAGAAAAAGACGAATAAATAGATTGAGTTGATCTTGTTTTCGCTATGTTGACTCTCAGACCTAGTCTTTTTTTCATAGAAAGTGCTCGCCCATAACATCTATTCGATCTGCATAGAGATGAATTTAAATCTTGATGCTTGATCTATTCATTTACGTAGAACTTTCAGAGAGAGAGAAAACCTAGTTAAGATAGTCCGAGACATAAAAATCGCATCACATTTGGCAATTGTTTTTCGGTGTTTCCATAAATTCTGATTTATCGGAGATTTGACAAATAACTTCAAGAGTAAGTCTTATTTTGAACAAGAAATTTCTATGAGCACGATGAGAAATGACGGTCGTATTCATGTATAGTTGTTACGAACGAAAATGCTGCCCATTAACAGTACACACTATATAATAATGTACGTTTCTATCATTAATGAAGAATTGTTGATACTGAGAGAAGACAGTTTTCTTCGTCAAAACTTGAAAAAGTGTTTCAGTTTCCGTCAAAAACTTTGCACAACATCTACGCAATTTTTACAGTCGTGTGGTAAAATCTAGTTTTTAGGTTATCGTTCTCTGATGAGTGTGTTCCAAAATCAATCGATAACCCCATATTAATCATAAAAAACGATATAACGATATAATGAAGTGTTTTGACATGAAATAGAATATTCAACAGAATTGTTTTTGATTAGCTACGTGACACATAAAACTCAATTGCTAAATATCTATTGAAGCGTGTGGGTGTGTTGTCTCAATCTATGCTCACATCCGATACATGTTTCTACAATAAAAAGTAGCGATTTCGATTCTTGATCAAAAATAAAATTATGGTTTATTTAACGAGTTATTGAATATGCAGAATTTCTAGGCGCGTATATCAATTTTGTGCTCAGAACTACTGTCACAAGAATATTCTTACGCTATAACTGAATCATACGGAGAAGAACAAACCGAATAGTCTAATTGTTTTTCTTTCCCACGATAATTCTAGCATAAACATGAGCACTTGCGCTTGAGAAATATACTGGCTATTTTGCTTTGATTCTTAGCACCATCTACTCAATTTGCTCCAGATTGGCTAAATAGTTGAGTCACTAATAATTTGAGTTGTCGTACATAATATAAAATGAAAACGATGAATCATGAAAGGAATAAAAAAATCCACACTTACGTGGAACAGTTTACATTGAATTTTTTGTATTTAATCTGAAAAATTGCTTTTATCTTGCTATCGCATTTAGTTATGTTGTTATTATCTAAAGCTCATATTATGCATGTATATACACTGCCAACGAAGATCGATCGCGATTGTCGACAAATTACTTTTAACTTCAAATAGAAAATAATCATTCAACATTTCTTTCTCTTTTAGCATTATTAAAATGGCTCAAAAGAATCCTAAAGGTGGTGGTGGTAGTGTGTCAGCAACAAAACATATCGATAATAATGATATGTTTTTAAAACGAGCTCTAGAAAAATTATTAACTGAAAAAGATATGAAAAAATCATACCATCAACAATTAAAACGTGCATGTGAAGCAGCACTTGGTGCGTTTTCTTCTCTAATGGCTCCATAAAAATATATATTTATTACTTATTTTAGCTTCTTTAACAAAAGAACCTCGAACTACAAAGTAAATTCAATCGATATTTGTTTTTTTCTTTTTTTAACTATTTTTCTTTCAGTATTTTATCTATTCACGAAACTTATTTTCTTCCGTTTGAATTGGCTTGTACATCAAAGAATTCTCGAATGATCGATACTTCACTGGATTGTCTTCAAGTAAAATTTTGAAACATTTCATTAGAAAAAAAAACCGACAGTAAGCTCGTGTTTAGAAACTTCTTTTAAATGGTCACGCAATTGGCAATATAAGTGATCCGATCGATTCATCAAAATTATTAATCGATCGTATTGTATCTGTTATTTGTGCATGTTTTTATGGCATCCAAACTGAAGAAAAAGTTGAATTACAAATAATAAAAATTTGTTTAACTATAATGACGTCGCAAACAATTGAAATTCATCAACGTAGTGTGCTACAAATAGTTAAGACATGTTTTAATATTTATTTAACAAGCCGTTCGAAAATTAATGAGGCAACAGCACAAGGTTGTCTTTCACAAATACTTAATGGAATTTTTTCGAAAATGGAACAAAAAATGGTTTGAAATGATTTTGATTTTTTTCTATATTTGAAAGATGAAATTTTATTTAGAGTTTAGTTAATGAGCGTAAACAAAAAGAAACAATAAGTGTAGTGACAACTGATTATGATGAAGAACAAGTAATTATTAAAGATATTCTCGATGAACTTGTTGAGAAAATTGTTTATGGTAAGAAACACTCATTTTTATTTTTGACCAATGAAAAATAATATGCAATTCAGATGAAGCAACACTAGTAGAAACCAATAGTTCATTGTCAAACAACGAAATTATTGAAGATACTCAATCAACACAAGGAGATATCAATGGCGAAATAAGACAGAATGATGGAGGTAGGCTATCGGACTTGTTCTTGATAAGAGATTAATGATGATTGACGTTTGTAATTTGATCCGATGCAAAAGAAGTATATTGTTTTTCCTATTCAGAAAAAAAGGAACAATTTATCTTTATTACAATCGAGTCTTCTTAAATAATGAATTTAATTTTGAGAGCATTGATCAACTGAATAAATTAGCCCAGATTCTACTGCATATAAGTCACTATGATAAGATTGTCCCAGGTACTGTGTTTGTAGACGAATCCCAATAACCAATGAAAACCTTGATTTCTTATCTTCAAAGAGACTTGAAATCTCTAAATTTTGAATATCTCCATTCCCCACTCAACACCGTATCATATCGTGCTGCTTGAATAAATAAAAATTTCGTATAAGCTTTTTTTTGTACTTCTTATTTTGACTTGTCACAATAGAAAACGAGAACCATAGTTTTCATTCGATAGACACAGACATTCCTATCTACTTGACGTCACGAGTACCCGTATAATCTAAAGAAAACTATTTACTAATTCTATTTTTGAAGCTGGATCTCAAATTTGTCTAAACATTATTTATCCGATAGCTGTCTCATACATGAATCCCATTTAATCTGTGATTTGAATGTATTCAAACTGATAAATATTTGTTAGTACAGAAAAGTAATCTGCTCATCATTCGTTAGCTGATAGCAAGAAGACATTTCTTAGTGGTACAAAATTTTAATTTCTCTATATTTAGATTTGCAATCGATTGATGAAGCATCATCTATTGGAAAAGTCGTGTCATCTTCATTATCAGCTGATGAAATATCTGCTGATAATTACTTCCGACATGCATATTATGTTTTTCGTGCCTTATGTAAACTATCTGACCGAGATATTAAAGATAAAGTCAATACAGATCCGAAGTATGCCAAAAATTAAATAAAAAACATGAACATTTCCTTTTATTCTATAGGACTAATTTGGATCTTAAATCTCGAATATTTTCATTACGTCTAATAATACAAATACTTCAAACATCGGGTCCAATATTTCGTTCATCAGAAGATTTTCTCCTGATAATCAAAACAAGTTTATGTGTATCATTATCACGTAATGGTGTTTCGTCCATACCTGAACTGTTTGAAATGTCTTTATTTAATTTTGTTGAATTACTTGACAAATTCAAAGCACATTTAAAAATACAAATTGAAGTAAATGAAATTATCTTTGTTTATAGAAAAAAAAGAGAAGACTTCCATTAATTCAAATAGGTTCTATTTCGTGAAATATTCTTAACAATACTCGAAACATCGACTAGTTCATTTCGTCATAAATGGCTTGTTATTCAATCGTTGACAAAAATTTGTGCAGGTAATTCAAATTTTTCTAGTGTCGAATGATGTTTTTTTTTTCTTGTTGCATAGATGCTCAAATAATTGTTGATTTATTTATTAATTATGATTGCTCAATGCGATCTGGAAATGTATTCGAACGTCTTGTAATTGTTCTTTCACGTGCAGCACAAGGTCGACAAGCCGTAGAATTAGGTATGGATATATTCGAGAAAGAAAAGCCTATTCTTAGATTAAAAAAAAATGAAAAATGACTTTTTGTGGGTATATGCAGCTTAGCAATTACAATTATTTTGTTTACGAAATAACCAAATTGATTATGCACTGTCGCAATAAACTATTGCGTGACAAGTAAAGCAGCATAATCTCCGAGACAACTAAACGGAGATTGATCCAATCAACTATTCGATTTAATCAGATAGGGAAAGACAACTTTGGCGGTTGATATGCCTTAGCAGATATTGTTATTTTTCTATTTACACAAATGATTTATGTATGAAAAATTATATCTATCCTATAATGTTCAAAATATTTTCCTTTCAAATTGTTCTATCTAGTGGAACTATCATATAGAAATACACTAAATATTCATTAAACAGGAATAAAAACTCAAGTATAATTTTAAAACCACGAGTTAAAAGTAACTCTCCGTTAGTTTATAATCACTGATAACAAGGAACAATCGTTTATGGGCGTAATATCCCATCCTATTTACGCTCTACTAATCATCCGTTATGGCAGCAATTCAGATCCGAATATGTTTTTTTGACTTTCAGTCAATATCAAACAGATCGATCAGAATTATTTTTGTTTTGCTAAATAGGTTGCAGTCAAGTAGAAGAGCATAATTTACGAATGAAAGGCCTCGAATGTCTTGTCTCAATATTACGATGTATGGCTGATTGGAGTAAAGATCTGTATGTCAATCCACATCTACAAAGCAATTTAGGTTTGTTTTTATTTTTCAGTTTTCACTGGCATTTTCGAATCTTTTCTTAGGACCAGATACAAAACCAGTAAATGAAAATGGTCACGATCAAGATAGTAATCGATCATCGTCAGGTTATGTCGGTAGTGGAATTCGTCGTACGGATTCAAGTGCTTCAATAAATTCCTCGCAATCAGCAGAACATGTTCATGATTTTGAATTAGTTCGTCAACGTAAAGAATTATTCGAAAAAGGCATTGATTTATTTAATCAAAGTGCTAAAAAAGGCTTAGAATTTCTCATTGATAAGAATCTTTTGAATAATGAACCGGAAGATATTGCGCAATTTTTTCATTCGTATCAAGATGTGTTAGATAAAACAGTGATTGGGGATTGTCTCGGTGAAGAGGATAAACGTCATAAGCAAATTATGTATGCGTATATTGATCAAATGGATTTCATACAAATGGATTTTTTAACGGCTTTAAGAAGATTTTTAGCAGGATTTCGATTACCTGGCGAAGCGCAAAAAATTGATAGATTAATGGAAAAATTTGCTGGAAGATTTTGTGAATGTAATTCAAAGTAAGGAGAAAGAAAAAGATTTTTTTGTTATTATTTCTTTCAAACTGAATAATATTAGGAGAATATGTTTTAAATCAAGGGTAGGTCTATTGAAACATAGATAGAATGCATCGCTCTGTTTTAGCTAGATTAAACATGCATTACTTTCGAAGTAAAAGTAGTTTAGCGATTTACGATTGAAATAGAAAACCATAGTTGATTACAGTGATTGTTTAAACAGGTGTATCTTAGAAAATTTCAAAGCGATGAAAGATTAGAGGCTAGAAATTTTTCTTTCAAAATGCTGCCTTCGAAAAACTTTCTTCAAGAGTGTAATACATAATTTAATGTTTTAAAATAATAACTAAGCCTTTTAGTATAAAATGATTCGAAATTCTCTTCACATCGATAATGACAGATGAGACAAATTTGAATTATCTAACTTTTCCGTATGATAATATTTTTTTAGTTTACAAATATTCGCCAGTGCTGATGCAGCCTATGTTCTGGCGTATTCCGTTATAATGCTGACAACAGATTTACATAGTATTAATGTAAGTAAATAGCTCAATGAATATAACAAAAAAACAATTCTCTAAAATACTTTAGGTGAAGAAAAAAATTACAAAAGAACAGTATATAAAAATGAATCGTGGCATTAATGACAGTCGTGATTTACCAGAAGAATTTCTATCGAAAATCTATGATGAAATTAAAAACGAAGAAATCAAACTTAAAGTTACGTCAATGAAACGGGGAACAAAAGAAACTATTACAAATGATAAACAACGAGAATTATTATTTACTGTTCAAATGGGAAACGTCGAGTCCATAGCACGAGATTTAATGACTAGTGCAGGCTCCATGAGTGAAGAGTTTACTATAGCAAAAAATTTAGAACATGTTGGACCTATGTTTCAAGTGAATAGACTTACTAGTTTGTTCGTGAATTAAAGTTAATGAATTTTGTTTAGAAAGCCTGGTCACCATGTTTAGCGGCATTTAGTGTTAATCTTCAAGATAGTGATCATATAGATCTTACAAATCTATGTTTAATTGGTATTAGCTATGCTATTCGTATAGCTTGCATCTTTCATATGGAGGTTTGACTATTAGGATAGATTTAAATTTGTATAAATAGATTTGTTCTCGTCTAAAAATTTAGCTTGAACGTAATGCATTTATTCAAGCATTATCACGTTTTACATTACTCATGGCAACATCACAAGTCATAGAAATCAAAGCAAAAAATGTTGAATGCCTCAAAATACTAATATCAGTTGCACAAACCGATGGAAATTATCTTGGTGAAGCTTGGTATGATGTAAGTATACGAAAATTTCAATCAGCTCGTTATAAATTTCGTTCTATTAGGTTTTAAAATGTATTAGTCAATTGGAATTAGCGCAATTATTTGGTGTTAATGTTAATAAAGGAAAAATGTCGGTTTCAAATCATCATCAACTGGGTATACCAACGCATATCGGTTCACCTTCAACATTCAGTTTACCATTTGATAATATTTTCAATACTGACAAAGGTATGTTAAAGCTTAGAATCGTACAGTTTTTATCTATTTACTCTCTCACAAAACATATTGTAGAAAATATTCATGACTATTTTTCCCGATATGAGGAGTCTAAGAAACGGCTAAATTCTTTAGGTTTGAAAGTATCAGCTTTTCGTAGGATTCGAATTTGAAAAATAAATGGAAAGATAACGTTTCCTAGAATACATTTTCATTTGATATCATTATTGATTTGATAGTAAAATATTCTTTGAACCTATAAAGGAGTTTTTAATGTTCTGAAATCTTATATCACTGCATATATCCATTTTGCATTGTATAGCTGTAATTAGGGGTGGGCCATTAACATTAATTTAATATTAATGTTAATGTTTCTCATTAACCATTAATATTCGTATCAATGTTTTCATTAAAATTAATGACTTAATATTAATGGTTAATGTTTTCATGAAAACATTAATATTAATGATTAATGAAAACATTAATTTTAAAATTAATACTAATTTTTTTCATTAATCATTAAGATTACTGGCTAATATAAGTCATTAATTAATGCCATTAATTAAGTTCCGTTAAAAAAATGGTCCACCCCTAGCTGTAATTTAGAGCTTTATGCTCACGACCAAACATCGTATTATCTAGTTATCAATAGACTAAACTCACACAAGATATTCGCTTTAAGCTAATTATTACTGGTATTTACCAGTCCATTTGAAGACTCACATTCAGATAGGGCGTATGAAGACTAACACTCTCAGAATAAAAGATATCGTGTTAGTCGATAAGCATTTAAAATTTCTTTTAAACAGGCTCATCAAATAGACGACTACAAACCATTCATGGTCAAATTCATGAAACAAGCTCACAGAATATAGTTGTTTCTGTTGATCGTATTTTTGCTGGATCAGCACGGTTGGATGGCGATGCAATTGGTAAGGAAAATTTGTTTTGCTTTGTTTCAATATTCTCATTCTTTATTTGCTCAGTGGCATTCGTTCGTAGTCTATGTCATGTATCCATGGATGAATTATATTCAACTCCACCTCGAATGTTTAGTTTATTAAAAGTTGTTGAAATATCCTATTATAATATGGGACGTATTCGACTTACATGGTCAAGAATATGGGAAATTGTTGGTGACCATTTTAATAAAGTTTGTTACATATTGTTGATCAACATTACTTTACTCGATTTTTATTCATATAGGCTGCTTGTCATCCATTGCAAGACGTATCATTTTTTGCAGTTGATTCTTTACGACAGTTATCGATGAAATTTCTTGAAAAAGGCGAATTTCCGAATTTTCGCTTTCAAAAAGAATTTCTTAAACCATTTGAATTGATCATGAAAAAAAATTCGTACGTGTTTATTTCATTTTATTGTATTTTTTCGCATATAGTTACTCTTATTTTGAATAGATCACCAACTATGCGTGATATGGTTGTTCGTTGCATAACACATTTTGTTGATGCACAAGCAAAAAATATTCGGTCTGGTTGGAAAAATATATTTAGTGTTTTTCAAATGGCTGCTACAGATACAGATGTGCAAATTGTTGAATTAGCTTTTCAAACATGTACACTTATTGTTGGTATGCTATTTAATTCGAATTTTCTATTTAACGAGCTTAGAAATTTTCCTTACAATTGCGAACGTTAGTTATCTATCTAAGAGATCCATAACAACGGGAAAGACTTCGAAATAAGTATTCTCAAGATATGCAGTGATTTTCATAGGGCTCATTTATAAATCTGGGAAATAATCTCTGCCATTGAATTTTTACTCGCCGTGGAATATGAGACGAGGTAATATGATTATATTGGTCCTTATTAGGTAGCTATAATCTGCTTGAGATTGAGGATCATGTGAGTGTTCGACATTTACATTTTATTTCGAAAAAGATTGTACTACCAGGCTTTTTTCGTGTTTTCTATTACAATAGATGTGGTTTTTGATCGTTATTTTGCATCAATATTGGACAGTTTTCAAGATGCTGTTAAATGTTTATCAGAATTTGCTTGCAATGTCTCGTTTACTGATACATCCATGGAAGCCATACGATTAATTAGGCAATGTGCGAAATATGTGGCTGAAAAACCACAAGTAATATTTTTTTAAATTTAGCTTTCAAAAACTAAAACTTAACTTTTATAGATTTTTCGTGAACATGCTGGAGAAGATCTAATCAATGTACCCGAAGAAGATCGTATTTGGGTTAAAGGATGGTTTCCTATTCTCTTTGAATTATCATGTATTATTAATCGGTGTAAACTTGATGTGAGAACAAGGTAACGTTATTCTAAACAATTTAAGCTTGGGAATTTTTCAACTTAAAATTCTAAGGGAATTAACATTTCAATGTTTAAATAGTAATAAAAAGAAAAAAGAGTTTTGAATTCGATCAATGAGGAAAAAAATCTTGATTGCATATTGATTTTATTTTCCAGGGCATTAACCGTCATGTTTGAAATAATGAAAAGTTATGGTGAAAGTTTTACTCAGAATTGGTGGATTGATTTATTCAATGTTGTTTTTCGTATTTTCGATAATATGAAACTGCCTGATACACAAGTAGAGGTATATCCGAAATTTCTTCTTTTCTTCTTCGGATTATCATTGAATTTAATCTGCCAATAGAAAATTGAATGGATGACAACAACTTGTAATCATGCACTCTATGCTATTGTTGATGTATTCACACAGTACTACGATGTTATACCTGAATCGGTTGTTAAAGATTTATATGCTCAATTGAAATGGTGTATTAATCAAAGTAAAATATTTATGTTGAAAAAACACAATTCATCTTATTGATATTTATAGATAATGAACAATTGGCAAGATCAGGAACGAATTGCCTAGAAAATTTTGTTATTGCTTGCGGTCAACATTTTACTCCGAAGATATGGGAAAAATTATGTACTTGTATATTAGGAGTGTTTCATTCAACGCTACCCCAAACGTAAGTTACTAAATCGAATCAGTTATTTCATGTTTGCTAATGATAGATCTAACCCAAGAGATTAAATCGATTGAAAATATTTATGTTCGTATAGCTTCAGACAGCCGTAAATAATTGCTGCACTACTCATCAGGAATATGACTTCTTTTCAAGTTCGAATAGAAACGTCTATCCGACTTTTGACTGCCGTATTTTCAATGGAATTTACTGAAATTTTCTCCTTAAATTGAAAATTCTGATTGCAGCCCGATGAATCTTTCTACATATTATGTTACTAATTTAAAGTTTGTTCTAATTCTAGGCTTTTAACATGGCGACCTGATTCTGAATCATCAGGAATGTTAACAATCAGCGAATCTGCTGTAAGCTATTGCCATTCGTAGAATAAAAGATTTCTAGTATTTCTTTTTCGTGCATATGTTAGATACTCGATCGTACCGATAGTTCATTTGATCAGTCAATAGTCGAGTCAGCTGCCAGTCAACATCATCGTATGACACGAGCAGGTAGTAGCAGTAGTGTAAATAGTGCTACATCAGATCAACAAGAACCACATTTTAATAATCGCCATAGCGAACGAACAAGTAAAAGCAATGAAATTCTCATAGTTTCTAATTCAAATTCTTTCTGTTTTCCATCATAGAAACGAATTCAGATCTTATGCAATTTCAAATTTTATCAATAAAATCTATTGTACAAATAGAACTAATTCAAACAGTTGATAATATTATTTTTTATCCTTCTTCAAGTAAAAAAGAAGATTTACAATATATTTCTATAGCACATGTAAGTATATATACATTTTATAATTTATTAATAATTCACATTCTCTTACTAACCTATTGCCCTTAGAATTCTGCTTCAGTTGAATCCGAGGTATTGATAAGAAATTTATCTATTTAAAAAAAACTGCATGCTGAATTTGTTTTGCTCTTATCTATTGGGGTTCTAATATTTATTTTTTTCTACTGGAATATTTTTCTTTTTAAGGCATTAGCAAGTACACCCGTTGGACAAGAAAATTTATCTTATATTACATCGCTTGATGATTTACATAATGAACATGGGATGTACAAACATATGAGTTTTGATCAATTAATTTTGCTTGTTGATTGTTTACTCGAATCACATATGTTTGCACGAGCATTTAATTCTAATAATGAACAAAGAAATCTTTTATGGAAAGCTGGTAAAACGAAAAATGAATGGCAGAGAAAAAGAAAGCCTCTATTGTACTTTTGTTTTCATTTAAAGGATATCGAGGCAAAATCAAACCAAATTTATTAATACAAGAAACAAATAGTATTGCGTGTGCATTCCGTATTCTTTTTCGTTTATACAGTGATACAAAATATATCGATTCAAATGATTTACTCAAAAAACGAATACTCAAGTTAGTATTGAAAATATTCTTTTTTGGTAGTTTCGATACAGTTGTAAGATAATATGATCGTGATAGTAGATATCGCTACAAGCAAACTGAGTATATCTTCTATTATTAGTAGATTTTAGCGACAATATTTATCTTTTCCAATACGCTATGATTTATTTACCACCGTTAGAATAGAGATAGAGAGGGCATAAAGTAATAGAAACAAAAGTTCGATCATTTATGATTATGAAGAAAATCAACAATATGTTTTCGTAGAGGATTTTCTGTGTTTCGTGAAAATTTTTTATTGGTTCTTTGTGCTGTTGCACACATGTACTCAAGGGGCGTTAGTATATAACTGGATAAATGTTATCTATGCATTTTAATATTATAATAGAATCGCAATGATATAGACAAGGTATGTGTGATCGGTAGTAGAGAACGTCCGAGATGTTTTCGAATACTCGATAAATCTAGATGAAATACTGGGTGCTGTTTGGAGGGCAGATCGTTTGTATTGGGATCGTCGCCCGAGAAATTCATTCAATTTTCTCCTTATATTAGTACAGAATTTCTAATAGTAGATATTCGGAGTCTCAAAATGATCATTTTGCAAATTGACTATGTTCTTATGTGAAGTTTGACCTCACATAGTGTGACCGACAAATTTGTACCCGAAAGACACATTTCATTCATAGCCAATATCATAATGGATATTTACTTCTGTTTTTACGTTAATAAATTGATCCTTGAAGCCTCTTTTCTAGAAGAGCGAATTGGATATAAATTTTTAGTGCTAGTAAATCATGTGTAAAAGTATTTTTCTACTGTATTCCATTAAAAAATACAACGTGCGCTCACAAACAATTGTTTACTCCAATAGAAAGGTTATATGTAGTTGCACGTAGTAGCTACACCACAAGACGACTGTGTTTACGCATAGAACGAAAAAAGAAATAGAAAGGGGACATCAATGCTTACCCCTTTAATGTCTAGAAAATATTTGGTCGATACGGTCATTGCTTTTTCTATGTAAAAAAGAAATTCTAAATTTCTGCGTCTATTTGTTTAGATTAACTCGTGATAGTTTGGAATATTATTTAGCATTACAATCGGAAAATCATCGTGAAGCATGGACAAATGTTCTTATGCTTCTATTAACAAAATTATTAAAACTCGATGAAGAACAAGTATGTTTTTCACTCGATTTTCTTTTAAATTACATTAATTTTTCTTTTACAATAGTTTAAATACTATTCGATTGAAATCTATCCACTTATCTCTGAAATAGTTGTATTTGATTTGAAACCTGAATTAAGGTATATATTACGAGAATTTTTACTTCGTATTGGTCGATCATTTTTACTAAAAACAGTGATTTAATTAGATTCATATCATAATAAATATTCCTTTCTTTTTTTTGTTTCTTTTTCTTTTTTCGTTTACTTTTATTTTACACATTCCGTACCATTTTTACTTGTCTCACTATTCAACCTTTTATTTATTATTTTACACAATGTGATTCCATTCGAAAATTATTTTTCTTTGTCGGACTTACTGTAAACTCAAAATAAAAATAAAAATAAAAACAAAAATAAGTGCCAATAAAAAAAACAAGTATTCTTCTTTATGTGTTTTATTTTCTTGTTTTGAGATCGAACTATGTTATCTCGAGCAACTCGTCCTTTGGTTCGGTCTGCATTCAGTCAGGTATAATCAAGTAAAAGAGAATAATTTTAATAATTGCTTTGTTTTTCTCGGTCTAGCTTTACTTACGTAGTCTATCGACAAGCAAATCAACAAAAAAATTTTATACTGATTTTAATGAAATTGTAGAAGATATTCCACATGGAGCAAAATTACTCGTAGGAGGTATTATTCTATTGATTTTGATATTTTTCCAAGATAGTATTTTCCTATTGGTTAAGGTTTTGGATTATGTGGTATTCCTGAAAGTTTAATTAAAGGTTTACTTAAAAATGGACAAAAAGATCTAATAATTGTATCAAATAACTGTGGTGTTGATGATTTTGGTCTTGGTTTACTATTAAAAACTAAACAGGTTAAATATTGACGAAAAGAAAATCATTTTTCTCCTAATATTATCGTTATCTTTATAAAGATTAAACGTATGATTTCTTCATACGTTGGTGAAAATGCAGAATTCGAACGACAATACTTAAGTATGTTTTTATTTTCATTGATATTTCTAATTCATGATTGGTTCACTCGTTTGTATGTAGACGGTGAGCTCGAGGTTGAACTTACGCCACAAGTATAACATTCGAATCTTAATTTTTTCTTCAAATAAATATTGAAATTCTATAGGGAACTCTAGCAGAAAAAATCCGAGCTGGTGGTGCTGGTATTCCAGCTTTTTTTACACCAACTGGTTTCGGTACACTAATTCAACAAGGTGGTGCACCAATAAAATATGATAAAAATACTAAACGACCAATTATTGAAAGTCCAATGAAAGAGGTATGCAAAAACAAATACCTTCCTTTGATTGAATCTTTATCTTTTTCTGTAAATAGACTCGACTTTATAATGGTCGACCATACGTTTTAGAAGATGCTATTGTTGGCGATTTCGCTCTTGTAAAAGCTTGGAAAGCAGATCGTCTTGGAAATCTTATCTTTCAGTAAGCCTTAGAACAAATTTATCTTTTTCTAATTTTCTTATTAAAAAATTATTTTAGAAAATCTGCTCGAAATTTCAATTCAACCATGTGCAAAGCCGCACGATGTACAATTGCTGAAGTTGAAGAAATCGTTGAAGTTGGAGATTTGAAACCTGACGAAATTCATATACCAAATATATTTGTGCATCGTATTATTGTAGGCGATAAGCATGAAAAGCGTATTGAGGTAATTAAATATATATTCATCAGAACGAGAAGAAGAAAAACAAAGTAACTGATGATTTGATTGTTTACATAGCGTCGAACTGTACGTAAACGTAATCCAACAGCAACTACATCATCTGCAGCACCATCGAAAAAGAAGAAAGACGACACTTCTCGAGAACGTATTATTCGACGAGCAGCTTTAGAATTTACCGATGGAATGTATGCGAATTTAGGCATAGGTAAAGACAATAATAAGAAAATTAGATTTAAAATACAACTGTGTCTGTTCCTAATTAGGAATACCAATGTTGGCTTCAAATTATATTCCAGATGGTTTAACAGTACATCTGCAAAGTGAAAATGGAATTTTAGGTTTGGTAAGTTTGTTTGTTTGAATGAACGATATCGAGAATACTGAAGTTTTTATAGCAGAAAACTTTTAAGATTTTAGAAAATCACGTATTAAAGCTATGGAACGTTGTGAGTACTATTCGTGCGAAATCGTTCCTATCTCGACACGTACTTTCTCAATATGTTCCTTCATTGAATCCGTCAGTAATGTAATCAGGAAATAATTGAAAGATCAATAATGTCTATCACAGTTTGTGCAAGAGACAAGTGTGTCTGAAGGTCTAACCTTATACACCAACGTTCTGCTTCAGTCTAAATAAATTGTGACAATATTTTATGTAGCCTTGTGCAGTTGTATTCTAGGCCACGTTGTGCTAAAAATTAAAACAAAATTGAGCGTAGCATAAAATATCTGTGTTTTAAGTAATTGCCAGTTCTAAGTAATCAATGGGATTTGTAAACAAATTTTCTCCTCTATTAATATGGAATGTTAAAAATAACGTGCTGCTAGGACCTTAAACATGTTGTTTTTTGACAAAAAAATACATATTCTCTTCTATTTCTAGGGCCCATTTCCATATGAAGGTGAAGAAGATCCAGATCTAATCAATGCTGGCAAAGAAACTGTCACTGTTCTTCCTGGAGCATCCTTTTTCTCGAGCGATGATTCGTTTGCTATGATTCGTGGTGGCCATATTGATTTAACTATACTTGGTGCTATGCAAGTCTCACGTTATGGTGATGTGGCTAATTGGATGATTCCAGGCAAATTAATTAAAGGTATGGGCGGTGCTATGGATTTAGTTGGTAGTGGTCGAACTAAAGTTGTTGTGACAATGGAACACAATGCCAAAGTAAAGAACACTTCTATCTCTCATGCTCTTATTATTTTCTGTTGGCATAGGATGGTTCATCGAAATTTTTTGAATCATGCACATTACCATTGACAGGCAAAGGAGTTGTCGATCTGATTATCACAGAAAAATGTGTCTTTGAAGTTGATCCAGAAAAAGGTTTGACACTGACGGAAATTGCTGATGAGTTTTCAGTAGAAGATATTGTGAAATGTACCGGTTGTGCCATTAATGTAAATATGAATAATGTTTAAATGATAATGTCAATAATTGCTTTTTGTTTTGTTTTAGATTTCTAACAGCCTGAAACCAATGCAACAAGTGCAAATTAATCGCCATAATTAATTGTTCTTGTTGAAATATGCCAGTGTAGGATGGGTAGTTGTGATTTTTTTCCATTATTTTGTACCAGACGAGTAGTTTTTGTCAGAAAATAAAAATAAAAATAAAATGGATAGAACCACCGGGCAATGGAACTATTTCTTGTGTCATGTGATGAATCAAACGACAACAAATCCATATAAAAACAGGTAACAATTGAAAATTTTCATCAACAAAAACTCCGCTAAAGTTTCATCAAGCGAGAAAAAAGTGGATTCCGATGTTTTACCGCCATATATTCAACCTTCCCTACCCCCACTTGTGTATTATTGTTTTGTGTAAAAAACTCTTGCAAATACAATTTTAGTTTCGATTTCAATCTCATTGTAAATTTTGAACTCTATCATGTAAAAATATGCCTAGCTAATTTAAATAGTGGATATAGTCATGTGCAGTTTTACTATAAAAAAAATTTCAAGCTGATCATGATCATGTATTGGATTAGTCTTATAGGCTTATATCCGTTACTATTTAATCTAAAACTAACATTTTGTATCACGAAAAATGAGTAAGAATGAGAGTTAATCGAAGTGATGAGCTATGTTCTCTTATCTTTACCTTTAAATTATCTCTTGTTACAGCATTTGGTAATACTAATCGATTTATGGGATCGTTTATTTGTAAATTTATTTAAAAACACTATCAGCATATTAAAATTTATATCATTGAATTCAGATAACAGGCGAAATATAAACATTCTCTAGTAGAAGAACTCGCAATAGAGTCGTAGTCGAATAGAAATGAAATCCAGCCAGCGAACTTTATTTTCAACCAGTGTTTCCAAGAAATTCTTGCACAGTTTTATGTATACAAAACTATCACAAAAGCTCACAACACTTGAGAAAAACTAATCAGGCTTGCATATTTAGCAATTAGCGAATCGGAAGAGATTCTTCAATGTTATTCACATCGCAAGCGAAATATTTTCTTTGTAAATAAATCGATTTATTTTATCAACATATCAGTATCGTATTATTGACTTATTTCCTTTTTTCTTTGTATACAAAACAAAGAATACTTATTTTTGACTTCGACCACTTTTATCCCATCTCGGAAGTAAGCATTCTCTCTCCTAGTTGATAATCATGTTTCAATAGAAATAGATAGTTGCAAACTGAAAAATATAAGCGAAAAGAAAAGGTTTTCGGTTGTTAATCAATAGTGGGGATATTAAAAAAACGCTTGCCAACCAATCCGTCATGTTTTTAGGAATCAAAGCGAAATTTAGAATATTTTATATCCATTAACTGCAAAACATGGAGATTTTTGTCACTGGGTTTCAACGTAAATGTTTTTTCCCTTCGTCATCATCATCAAATAGGAATATTACACTTCAATATTCGACCATTACACCGCTTGTGAATCGATGCATTTCTTTTTTTCTCCTACGAGAGAGAAAAGAAAAAAATCTTGTCACCAATCACGCATGTCATTGTATGATTTTAATGTTTGTCTCATCTTGATCGAATGGGAATACGGACATGACAACGACAAGCATCTCTAGTTCTGCCATTTGTCGAACAGCTGTCGCGAATAGAAGAAAAAAGAAGACAAATTTGCTTTTTTGAAATTTGAGAACATTCAAGTCATGCCCCTTTTCAAAATAAATGTGTGAAAAGAGAGAATGTCGTCGTCGTATATACACACATACATATAAATATATATGTGTTCTCAGAAAATGATGCCATCATGAACCGCGCACATCGGCACTGACTCGATCATGATAGACAAGAACCTGTTCTTTATATATTTATGTATACGTATATATGTATATATGTGTGTGTGTGTGTATACACATAGAACGCAGCTGTTTACTGTCAATTATCTTCGTACATAGCCTGTGCACATAGATATCAAGGAAATCACTAGGGAGAAAAGAAGAAATATATAGAAATAGTAGCACATATAATCGTAGAGTAGATGCATCCACTTGTTCTTTTACTTCTTATGTCGATCAGAAAAATACAGAGTACAATGATTATCAACATACAAAAAAAAAGAAAGAAAAAATTTCTTTTTCTTCTTTTTTTACGCTCTCTCAATACGGATTGGTTCACATTTGTCACTCATAGATTTCTGTCGCCTATCGTTCAACATTTATTCTTCATAATTTTCTCGTTAGGGAAAGAAAAAACTTTGACGTGTCAAACAAAAAATATATTATCGAACCGAGACAACAGAAGAAAACAGTTGAGTATGTGTGTTTTTGTTGTAATACGATTAAAACTTGATCTGCCTTCTATTGGATACGATTATACCCACCCTAGTCAAGGATTAGTCTATACTATTTCAAGTTCGTTTTATTGAAAATTGCTTTTTTTGTCTGCGTTTGATTTGAAATCGTAAACCAGCGAGCAAGTTAAGATAGAGTGAGTAAGTGAGAGAGAAGGGAAGAGAGAGAGAGAGAGAGAGAGAGACAGAGAAAAGAGTTAATCATTTGTTCTTTCTCTTTATCATGCATCGCCTCTTCAATCAATCGATCGATTGATGTCTGTTACTATTAACAAAAAGAAACAAAATCTTCTTTTTTTCTCTCTAGTTCTTTTCTAATGCTTGAAAGCAATCCGATACCAATAACAACGATTGGTGGTGGTTTCACTAACATCAATACACCATCAACAAGCAATATAATAGGTAGCATTTTTACATCCGAACAAGTTGCCTGTGTATGCGAAGTACTTCAGCAAAGTAATGATATCCAACGGCTCGGTAAGACTTTTACAATATAAATATTTAACAAATATCTTAAATAAGAAGAAGAAAAACAACAACAACAACAACTCTACTTCTTTTTTTCTTCTTCTGCAGGTGATTTTTTATGGACATTACCAACATACGAACATTTTCATAATCATGAAAGCGTTGTAAAAGCTAAGGCAGTTGTTGCATTTCGTCGTGGAAACTATCGTGAACTCTACAATATACTTGAACGCTATCAATTCGCACCATGTAGTCATCCGCAGTTGCAACAATTATGGTTACAAGCGCATTACAATGAAGCTGAAAAACTACGTGGTAGACCGCTCGGTGCTGTTGGAAAATATCGTGTTCGACGAAAATTTCCTTTGCCACGAACAATATGGGATGGTGAAGAAACAAGTTATTGTTTTAAAGAAAAGTCACGTAATATTTTACGCGACTGGTATTTACATAATCCATATCCATCTCCAAGAGAAAAACGTGAATTAGCTGAAGCAACTACTCTAACAACAACACAAGTATCAAATTGGTTTAAAAATCGACGACAACGAGACCGAGCATCGGAAACAAATGATAGGTTGGTTGTTATTATGAGTGAATTTAAAATTAATAAAAATTTCCTTCGGTTTTTGTAGAAAAACAATCGATATGAGCCCTTCACATAATGATGATAATTCATTAGATGATCTTGGATCAACAGGCAGTGAACCAACGACGAAAGGTTTTCAAGTTGATTACAACAATCAACAGTATCATTATCACCATCATCATATGAAACCAACAACAACAGATATTATTGATTCTGGAGGAATGTTTAAAGATTATCATTCACTTTAAAATACATTTTCTTCTTTCTTTTTTCTTTTTTCTCTTTTTTTTTGTCTTTGTATTTTCAATGGGATCAGATAGAAAAAACATAATATGAAAATGACTAATCGTTTTTTCTTTTGTTTAGCACGATATGTAAATATTTAATTTCTAAGTGCTTTGTGTATATACAAACTTGAAATATGAGATGTGCCTTTCGTGTTAAAGGACGAATTGCGTGATGATGACTCGAAATCGGATCTAATCGATGTGTATGTATGTGTGTGAGAGAGAGAGAGAGAGAGAGAGAGAAGAAAAAAGAAAGCATACATAGTGTTTTGTTTTGTTATTCTTGGAATGAGACAGAGTAACTATCGATAGGGCTTCAAACATCGATTACTGAATGTAACGATTAATAGAAGTTTATCTTTTGGTTATGCTTACGTCATATTGCAATCCCCGTTGAGTATCAAATTTCTTTTTTTCTTGTCAATCAAAGGGAAGAGGAGAAAAAAATATTATTACGGAAACTTCTTTACTTAAAATATTGTCGTTCTCTTGATGGAAATTATCGTTTATTTCCATGTCGAATAACGCTGAGATGTTCATTGATTGAAGAAAAATCACACATATTTTATCCGGCTACAAGAACAAGAAATCAATGATATCCCTTGAAGATGTAAATTAACAGAAATAATCAAGATATTCATGCTGAGTAACTCACACCTTTCCATTTTTGATCTATGACAGTTGATCTCTGTAATATTGAAAGATAACATCTCTCTTTATATACATATCATGGTCAAATATCATAAGAAGAATACATTAGAATGGAATGTTCTTTTGTTGCTTGCGTTCGCAAATATTTTTTAATCCGATTGACTATATCGTTGTGCTTCTGTCGGCCATGATCAAAGGATAAGTTTGTTGTCGGTTTGTTTAACTAACTGATGATGAAGTACTACTCCATCCACTTTTGATAATCATCATCATCATCATCATCACTGATGAAGCAGAATTTTTAGAAAAAACATAATATGAGGTTGTATTTTTTCCTGAGAAATAAATTATTTCACACCTGTATTTGAATGTTCATTCGAACAAAATAAGGGTATGTCAATATTTACCTGTAGGAAAGCTGGCTAATCAATTATCAATTATGGAAAGAGAAAATTTTCTTTTTCTTATTCTCGTGTTGATCCATTCTCAATCAATATATTGACACATCGATCAACGAAAAAAGACAATCATTGTATTTGGTTCACTATCATCAGTTGATCAGATCAATTTCCTGTTAACACCTACATATGGCTCTTAGTTTAAGTATAGTATATACATATTTAGACAGGACACTTTACTTCTATTTAAATAGAACAATAGAGATTAATGTTTTCAAAAGAACAAGAAAAAACAGACAGTGAGATGATTGCGAATTTTTATGAAGAATAAGAAATTACTTCACAAAGACTATCGATAATCTAGTGAAAGGATTGATGTTTTTTTTGTTAAATATTTTAATTCAAATTATAAATCGTTACATTTGACTGATAGTCTCATTTTAACATTTATTCTCACCTGGTTTTTAATCCGAATGAGATACTTTGAACACTTCCTCCTACGTTAGGATCATATTTAAGATTCAAAAATTATATTAGCTCTCCAGTTTATACCAACATAAACAGATGAATATTTCTATTCGGATACATCTGAATCCACAGAAATGATTATTATTTAAAATCTGTTTGTTTCAATTCATTGAATTGTTGATCATATAAATTTTGTATTTATAGTCTTTTATTCTGATCAACAGTATAACAGAATTATTCACAATGAGCAGCATATAATACTAAATTCAATTTTCCTACTCATTCGTTTAGCTTTTGTGGGCAATTAGGGAATGTGGCTGCTTACAATGGACCATCTGAAGAACATATGGCGAATCTCGAATTACGAAGAAAAAAATAGAAAGTTATATATAGTATGCCTACCGGCTCCATCTTTGCATGTTTATTTATATCAGAATATAACTTCATATCGAATTCAATAGGTTTCTGCTAAAAGCTTTTATGAATATTTTCTATTATCGCATTTCAATTTAATATAGCATTCTCATGTGTGAGAGTTTCTATGGAGATATTATAATTAAAATCAAAATTTTTATTTTCAGCTTATGTCAAAGTTACGAACTGAATATGACACTCAATTATTGTCAATGCATGATATTTAGACTTTGTAATTGAAAATCTAAAAGTATCTTCTTGTGTTACTCCTTATTAGCAAAGAAAATTGTTCACAGTATAAATCCTTTTACAGCAAAAACAACGAAGTTCAATTTGAAGATAAAAATAGTAATATTAAGTAGATGGATATAAATATCAGTACTTTTTGCTTAGGTGAAATTAAAAATAGCACATAAAAAGCCTACGGCATGATGAATATGAGTATTCAGCATATTGTTCGATGAAAAGTTAATAATTATACTGCGTTGTAAGTCGGCCGGAAAGTAAGTAACTGACAGATACATTAGTTTTACAGCGTATCCAAGTTATTTTTATTGATTAGCTTTTTGGTTTTTGTATTGAACAAATGACGCTGATAGTATCGATATAGTTGAAATGGAGTAGGAGCTTATTTCTTTAGATATACTAATGCAAAAGCAAAGAAGCAAAAAGAAATTGCTGATTATTATCTTTAACGTGATAACGGAAATGGTTGAACTTCGCCATTGAAAAAAGGAACATTTTTTCTTCTCTTTTTTTAATGCCGCCAACTACGCTCAGTCATCGTCAGTGGAATTATCTTGACATTTTTTTTCCGTAGGATCTTGTCTTTGAATGCAAAAGAAATGTAAAAAAAATAGCTGCGTAAAGAAGCTTTACTTGTGTCTGTTCGCATTACTCTTCAATCTTTTTTGCTTTCTACTTCGTCACAAGCTCAACCATCAACATGGAAGACACAAAGAGAAGTATAGAGATTCTTCTTTTAACACAGAAGCTTATTTTCAACACATAAAATCAACGGTAGCAACTAACATTTTAATTATTAATTCGTTTGACATCGATCCAATATCATGGCATTCACTAATTTATTTCGACGTCATTCATGTTTAGTTGAAACACCAGCAGCTAACTACGCTTGTATGGATGAAAACTCGACTGCTGAAACATTACTCGATGAACTCGAAACCGAATGCCGAAATTGCTCAATTTCCTTAGCATCAAAAACCAAACGAAATTCCGAAGTATTGGAACTTTCAGGTGGCTATCTTGCATCAACATATGCATCGTCGTCATCGGCGCGACGATCATCAGTTGATTATTCATGGTTAAGTCCACAAAATAATGTTTTACAAATACAAACTGAACCGTATCATTTACCGGATATACTAAAAATGGAATTAGGCGAACTTATTCGTAATGTCCAACCAGAAGATTGTACATTTGTCGTTAATCAATTTCGTCGACAAGTACGTTCACTAACAAAACATCAAACACCTGAAAGTATTATTGCTTTATTTCGTAAAACATTAGCTGATTATATTGATCAAAAACAGAAGCACCGGTCAAGTTCAAATGAAATATCGAAAATTAACGAAGGAAACAATTTACCATCGTTAGCACATACGTCATCAATACGAAATAATCGTGTTCTACCGAAAAAAACATCCGAAGATGAACAACATTCGATTGCTGAGCTGACTGAGATTTCTTTAACATCATCGCATAACGATTCAAATGTTACAAAACCGCGCTCGCGCACTTACACTTGAATGAAGAAGAAAAAAAAAACGCTAGTCGTTTATCTGTATTGTACTTTTAATGGATGTGCTTAGATAGTTGATAGTTATTGATCTTATTGAAAAATGTTCGAAAAAAAATATATAACCCATTAGTGTATATCTTTAGTCTTTTAAATATTCAAATCAAGAAATATTATGTGTTCTTATAGAATATGCTATTCTCAAATGGATTATATTTTGATTAGAAAAATTAGAAAACTATCCATAGAGCAATGTTATCCAAAGTTATTGAAGTTGCGGAATATTTAAAAAAAAATAGTTGACGTTACTGCATTCGTGATAATCATTTATAACGGAATTCAACGTTTTCATTAAAAATAGTTCGGCATATATACATGTATATATCTGATGAAAATATTGTAATATAAAAATATGAAGATTCAAATCATGAAACCAAAAAGGACTCGCTTATAAAATCACAATGCAGAAAATTGAAAATGTTAGTAGTATTTCATTAAAGATAGATCTTCTTATAAACTACGTAGCGACAGATTTCAATAACAATACGTAATTCTTTGCCTCTTATATTCTATTTATTCTTGGGTATTATGAGTAAGTATTTTTTGTACAATTAACCATCGTTATTATGATAATCTTGAGAAACTTATGGATGGCATCGAGAGAACTAGAAGTATCCTTTACCTACAAAGGCATCATAGAATGTCTTTTTTGTGTACTCAAAAAGTGAGTACACTCTAGATTCGGTCAGTGTGTCCGGCCGTTAACACGATAACTCTTGAAAGCCTCATCCAATTGTCTTGAAATTTTGTACACAGAATGATCTCATCAATATTTCAGTCGAGCTCAAAGATGAGAAGGATCCGTCAAGAAATGGCTTAGTTATCGAAAAAATTGCTACTATTGGCCAGACCATCCCTGAGGGGGGGGGTGTCACGTCGTTATTTTAACGATTACGCGACTGTTTTAGTATTGACAAATGCCACAACGATAATGACGGCAAATGACAAGATGAAGTAAATAAGAAAATGAAACTTGAATGAGAATTCACTAATTTATTTAATAGATTAGAATTAATCAATGAAGCAGTAGATACAACAAGGATAAGTTGTACGATTTGACAAGACTTCCAGAAGAAGAAGTTTTAGGGTCACGTAGAAGAAAAAAAAGAAGAAAAAAAGAGTTGATTATAATAGAACCAACTAACAGAGAAGAAAAGTAACAAGCTGATGAAGAAAAAAGAAAGATACACCAGTCGTAAAAGACGCGGGTAGTAGCTAGGCAATAAAAATCAAGAAATTATATTGAGAAAATATATGTAGAAGCATAATTAGTATCAGCACATAATACAGGTGACATTATGCCGTCACATANCCCCCCTCGATTTTCACTGCATGTGCTCTCAGCCCACTGATTTCAGTATACATCAAGGGTGCGATTGACAAAGATTGAAACAGATGTGAAAATGTCTTCTTCGAATTTCTATAAAGGAACTCTAGTGTGAATTAGTGATCAGAAATTAGGAGAGGTTGTGTGGACGTATCATAATTATTTCGAAGTACATGAGAGACCATTCTGAGAAAGTCACTTTTAGAGATTCGATCATATTAAAAATAAGAATTTGTTAGGTAAATACAGTGATCAGGGTGGAATTTTGTGAAAAGCTCTTTAGCATTATCGCTTATATTCAAATACACTGTACCTATTTATTTCAATTCATGATATTTATTTCGAATAGACAAGGGTGTGTCATAATATTCGAAACTAAACGTATAAAAAAAGAAACCATTGTACTGCGGGAAACTAGCTAGTATTTATTTGGATTATTTCCGTAGTTTCCGCAGTATATGGCGAAATCCACGATGGGAACCATTTCTTTTTTCACCATTTAGTGCACTAGCATTATATTCTGATCCTTGTTTAGAGGAGAAACCAGATCTTTGCGTATCATTATAATCACTGTTTACCGCTGCGGCAGTTGGCTTCGAATTGATACCGGTCTGAGTTGCTAGACCTGTTCCATACATGTTATGTTCTT
This sequence comes from Rotaria socialis, assembly GCA_905331475.1. Taxonomy (NCBI): domain Eukaryota; kingdom Metazoa; phylum Rotifera; class Eurotatoria; order Philodinida; family Philodinidae; genus Rotaria; species Rotaria socialis. The sequence goes on along the minus strand of CAJNYU010000362.1, from coordinate 52,760 downwards.
TGGGGTAATATTCGGATTGTAGCGGCAATTGTGATCTGCGAGAAAATGCCTGATCAGACGCAAAAGGAGATGTTTGTGGATCTTCTTCGTTAGCATTTCGCACTGGATTCAATGTATTTTCCTGTGGACAGCTAGCCAAGTGATTAGTGTAAGAGTTAGGCTGGTATGGTTGAATGTTCTGAGAAATAGATTTTGGTTTCCACTGTTGTCCTTCAAAAACAATCCATTCGCTTAAACACGTAATAAAATCATGAGCATAGACATGTTTGATCCATTCCGCGGGTAGGTTTTCACAAGTGTAGTAGGCACCAGCCAGTTGACCATAAATAGCAGCAGTCGTATCTGTGTCATCTCCAAGATTGACTGCATTGAGAGCACCTTTTTTGAAGGAGTTTTCATCTGACCAAAACGCCCATAGAGCAGCTTCGAGAGCATTAATAATGTATCCTTTGCCCCGAATGCCGCCATTGTAACCACCTTTTATCTTATAAGATCCTTTAGCGATTCGCATAACTTCTGGATGAAGTGCTTTATTGTTGAACCACTCTTCATGTCTTAGATAAAAGTCTTCATGTAGCAATTGCTTTTTCGTTTCTCCATTTAAAGCAGCCACAATCAAGGCACCATAGTAGCGGCAAGCATCATAGGCTTTTTGGTCACCATGAGTAATCTTGCCACTGACGCCAGAAAACTCCACTGCCTGAACAGGGTATTTGTAGAAGAAGAGCGGTACAGGTGCGAGTCGCATGAGTGCTCCATTACCGGCAACACCATCTTTACTGCAATACACATCAAATTTTGAGAGAATCTGAGTATCTGAAAGAAAATCTAATTGATCAATTGGAATTTTATCACTGCGAGCAACTATCTGTTGGCGATACTCGAATTCATGTAATGACTGACTGGTGGCCGCACCAATATCAAAACATCGTCCAGTTGAGGACATGTAACCATGCCTGTACCACCATTTGTATCGAACTAGTTGATCATACGGGACAAAGTCTTTGCGACATACCAAAGAATTTGCTAAACAAAGAGCCATGGATGTATCGTCTGTGAACTAAAAAGTATTATATCTTAGGAAAAAGTAGCATTATCATATTCCTTAGTCCCTCACTCTCTTTCTGCGTCTCTCTCTGTTTGTAATTTTCTAATATTACTAGATTTCTCAAAAAGTGTAGTATCCTCTTAAAAATCCATAAAAAACTGTTTTTACAATAAACAGAAGTTACGCAAACATAAATTAAATCTAGATAATTTCAAGTAGTGAGAAACAAAATTGATGTTATCGCATGAAAATAATTTTCGTGCCATCATGACTGTTGCTCACTTATATTATAAACTCTTGAAATTAATGAGGCAGTCTCATTATAGAAAATGCATGTTATATGTTGACATGTTGAAAAACTCTTATGCTTAAGATGAACATCATTTCTTTCAGATTATCTTTTTGAACAAATTTGACTAAGGTTTAAAAATTTGTTTTGCGTATCACTGAACGTAAGCCGACTAAGAATCAAATATTCTATACGAAAAACTTCATGATATACCTGCCCTTTTGCAAGACCCCAAGTTCCTCCACCTTGAAGATCTCGCACTGGGTTTTCTATCATGTATTGCCTCGGTCGGAATTCCACATGTGCACCGAGTGCATCGCCCAACGCCATACCTATCATTGATCCTTGGACACGGCCTAATATAAGATTGTCGACATATGTAGAAGGATTCTTTAATATGCTACGAAGATGTTCAGGAGTCATGATTGAGTTGGCACTATTCCGATGATACTGAAGATCGAACCAAGGTTTTTCTAAAAGTGAATATATGTGGTTTTTGAGCAGCTAGAGTTTCTTAAACGGGAAACGTTTCTTTCGACACAACAATAAACAAAGTATGTTTTAGTCGATCGTAGAACTTGTAAGCTAACCTGTTCGAAATTGGCATGCCGGATGAATAGCCGTTGAATTATATGTGTCTAAACCAACATAAAAAGCAATGTTCAACGTTAGATTTATGTAATTATATTTTCTAGCAGAGAACGATAATCAAAAAAATTAAATAATTATCGATCTATTGGTCATATTTTATTCGTCCATATCAACCTGAGCACCTCTGATATATGTTTACTATTGATGTGCTAATATTATTGGATGTTTTGAGTGAAAATTTATTTGCTTTCAGATGTAAACTCTGAAGGTACCGCCATTTTGTAAGGTTGTTCTGACAAGAAACTTTTACGTACCGGGCGTTACTCTAATATCGTTTGTTTTATTTTATTTTTCTGACTTGAAGTCGGAGTCAGTGTATTATTGTGTTTCTCTGCAACTGTCAATATTTAAAAAAAAAAGATATTCGTGTATACCATAAAATACGAAACTTTATCCGGCACTCAAAACGATAAAAGAAGCATGAGTTCGCTATTATTAAATGATCACAAGCTAATTATTTTATAACTAAAAAGGTATCTTGAATAAAAAACAACTGTCACTAAATTCATTAAAAGGTTGAAATCTAGAGCTTGACTGAACTTTTACCAATTAAAATTCGAATATATAAGAGCTCTAACCTCATTTATAAATCTTTTTGAATACGCTCAGAAACATTGACACTAATTACTTGCTAGAGTTATCATTTGAACAGTTTACGCTATTCAAATTTATAAGAATCATAAAATAACTGTCAATGGTCCCTACATCATTACCAATTGTCGATGGCAAACTGGATATTAGTTCATCCACACCGACACCCAGAACTATACCATTTAGAACATTCACAAATGTATCTCTAGCCATTCAAATTTCAACACAGTCTTTAGAATATTGCAGAACCGTCTGTGGCGTCATAATGCTTTATATGATTTGAAGTTTTCGATTATTTTCAGGCTGACGACTACATGAGCAGTTGTAGCACTGATGGTGGCCAAGGAATGTTTACAAAGCTGTAAACTCAAATACTCTAAGATTTGAATCGGTCTAAGCTACTATGTAGTAGTGCTACCAGATGGTCCAATGTAAAATATTTAACATTAGCCTATCAATATTTTTCTCTGATTAGCTGAGAAGGTGCAATATGTGCCAGTATCATTCTGTGCTTAAATTTTACGACTATAGATTTTACGTTAGTTTTGTTATGCATCCTTGACATCTCTGAATGATATTCCATCGCAAGTGTCCATGTTCTTATCAATAGGAAACACCTCTCAAGTAAAAATTATCTTACTATATGGGAGGGCCTGAACTTTTTGGTCATTTGGTTGAGGTGTATTCGAATTAAAGTCTTGATTTGTTCGAATGGTTTGATGGGTAGACAAAAGCGATTCTACCGGCTGAGCTGATTGTAGATATGGAGAATCCATTTCTTGTAAATAAACTACATGCCAGCCATGTTTCAGCTTTTTATCTCCTAAAAATTGTAAGTGTGTATCAGGTAACAATATAACTTCATCATTCTCTGGGCGACTGGAGTAATTTTTAATCCGCTTCCCATTGATGCATTCAATTTGAAATAAAGTATAGTCACAAGAAGGATCTAGGAGTTGTGCGAGCACCGACCAGGTTCCTATACACGAGCTAAATCCAGACCAGACACAATTAGACTTGTAACCAGGAGTAATTTTGCCTGGCGCACAGCGCCAAATCGTGCCTTTCGTCGATGGTAATTTCTTCAGAGCACTTAAAAAGAGTTGAAAATACAATAACCAAGAGTCCAGATGGTTTCGTTGGCTACTACGAAGTACTCTGTTCAGTTGAAAAGAAACAGTTTGATCAACTTTTTCTTGCTTGATAGTGTACAAAAAAATCGCTGTTGCTTCATCGATGGTCAAGCCGTTATCCAGATAAGTTATAAACCGTTTTGCAGCCAACGTCATATCACCAATTTTATTTATTGATCGTTGAAGCTTTCGTGTAGCTTCTTCGATTACTATTGATGGTCCTATTTCGTAGACTTCGATCGATGGTAGTCTTTGTAAAGGTTCTTGATGAGCATCGATAAATCTTTCAGTCATATGTGCCATTGACATGAAACTACACTGTAAGAAAAATGCGCAGAATAATAAACAGAAAAATCGTTTTTGATAGGATATTTAACAAAAAAAGGGTTTATGCAAGTGCAACGTATCATAAACTCTTTTTTTTTACAGTGTAGTTCGCTGATGAAAAAAACACAGCGCGTGTATGATTATTGCTTCTATATAAAAATCTCTCTGAAAAATAAGTAACGTAAAAGTGAGTCAATACGCGAGAAATTAACGAGAAAATGCAAAATGCAACATTACAATTTTCGAGTTTCTATGCATAGCGCCTCTAACTATGCGCAAAAAGAGTACGCTTCGTTTTTAAGTGGTGGATTCTCTGAGTTTCGATTTCGCTCTGAAAGCAATTACAACATTTCTCAAAAATCATGTCTTATTCTTTTGTTTCACTCTTTTACTGGCCTAAAACTGATTTCTTTATTGACACAACAGGCGACAACAAGCAGAAAACAAAACAAAGCTTCGAGCACATCCGAAAAGAAGAAGAAAAAACAATTTCTCTTTCATCTCACATGGACGCTCGACTTGTATGGTTGTTTCTTTTCAGACTAAGCTAATTTAAATGCATGAACTCGATTGCTGCCATATTTTTGAATATTCCAAGGAAAAGAGTTCGCCTGTGTTTATTATCCACGTGAAAGCAATATGAATTAAAGCACTGAATACAACACTCATCCGTATACCCACATGCTCACTGACTTAATAATCCGATAAATTTTCTTTCTTGATTGCTTGTTGCAAAGTGGAATTACATTACTGGTAAAACATTGAAACCCTGAATACGGTTTTAAAATATTGATTTCTTCATAATTGCACCAACAAAATTATTCTCAATCTTCCGACATTTCTCAAATTACACCCCCGAAAAGAAAAGAAAAAATGCAATACTTTACATCGATAATTTTTATATCCATTAGTTGTCATATAGATTCAAAAATAATTGAAATGTATCTAGCGTGTGAGTTGTCACTCGAGCTCTTATTTGCAGAAATAATACTTAACTTTAAAAAGTCATGTCTTTAGGATTCAACAATCGAGTAAAATGGATATTCATTATTTATTGTATTCCTTTCACTAGATCATGCCATCCAGTGGTTACCATTGAATAGAATTTGAAAAGTTCTTTGTGAGTCACTCGACACATGTTCTACAATTTGCATCAGCCTTGATATATATAGTTATATAATATGGAAAGAAAAGTTCGAATTCCTCTTCAGCATTACTTTTATAACAATTTCAGACGAACTTATATGTTGACATATAGAAACATTCATCTATTGCTAGCAATTTCATAGAAATTTTAGAGAAACAAAATAAAATCAGGATGGTTCTGCCCTTCGTATGTTCTTTAGTCTACTGAATAAAAATTGATCAGAGCATAGATAATTTAGAGCAATTTCTGCATCAAAAATACTGTATTGGATGGCATTATCCATGCAGAGTTCTATGTGACAGAATTATTGGACTATTAACAATAGATAAGAGCAAAACGGTTGACTGGCGTCATAATACATGTGCTGATGAAAATAGTGTGTACAAGTGAAAGAAGAAACTATATGTCAGTAGAGTTTGCTAACACATACGTCTGCTAGTGTTGCATGTTGTTTGTATGGCAAAGAAGCTGTTGATTGTTCCACTCCTCGCTTTCTTCTCTGTACTTTTCATTAAATACTAAAAACAGAAATTAATCATCACATAACCGTACTAACACTCATGTAGCTTTCATTTCTTACGAAAGTCTATGTGTCGACACTATATACATAGACTATAGCGGAAGATAATCGTCAATATTATTTCTTTGATGTTTTCGGTGCTTTAGTAAATAAAATGGCCAATTACGGACCGGCATATGGAACACTTGCCAGCAATCTCGTAAAGGTGAGGATGCTATTTTTATCAGTAATAAGAAGTTTTTTCTTTGGAGCCATGGATACAATTATTCTACACAGAACAAATAGATGAATGAAGAAAAATATCTATTTCATAAACTAATTATTATATCTATACCAATTCTTTTGAAAAATAGGCATTTTTTTTACGGCGAAATTGAATTGGGTCCTTATTTCTTAAATTCTACGTGAGGCTACATCACTACATGTACATATTTTTTCTTTTTTCCCCTTCGCTATGTGGCGATGGATACGAATGATTTCTGAATTTAAAAAGTTTACATCTTACGTTAGCGGTTACAAGTAACACTGTAATACATATCCGTCCTTAAAGTGCAAGCGTTACCATCACTAGATCAATCTTATTTACTTTTCTGATACTAACATAACAAGAAGTCGTCTGTTTGTTACTGTCTCTTTGTTTTTTTATTTTCTTTGGAAATTTTCATTGTTCTGATATATTCGAATATATGTGTAATGCTTAGATAGCAACAAAACGTGATCCTAAACTTGACAGCCAAGCACAAGCATGGATCGAGTTAGTAATCGCTGAAAAATTTCCCAATTGTTCTTATGAAGATGCTCTCCGGAATGGTATTATCTTGTGCAAGTATATTAGATTTTTTTTTCTATTAGTCAATTCGATTCTGTTCTTTTTATATTCATGTTGATAAAAGACTTATGAACAAACTTCAACCAAATGCTATCCCAAAATTTACCACAACAATTGGAGGATTTAGATCACGAGAAAATATATGTTTCTTTCGTGAGTATAGAAATTCTCTATTATAATTATTGTCAAATTGATACATATGAAATAGAAAATGCGGCTCGTGCCTACGGCTTACGCGATCTAGACTTATTTCAAACTGTCGATCTATTTGAAAAACGTAACATAGCTCAAGTAACATATTGTATAATTGCACTTGCTCGACAAGTAAGTACAGCATTTGTTTCTAATAGAAATCTGTTGATTTGGGACTTCTTTTTCTTCTAGGCTCAAAAGAAGAGTTTCAATGGGCCTATTCTTCGAACAAGCACGGCAGAATTTTGCCCATGTGATGTCACTGAAGAACAACTATTTGTTAGAAAAAGTCTAACCGGATTTCTAGACGAAGGGTTGATCAAATTTGCTAACTCTTCTAAGCTTTCGTAATGGTCTATCGCGCGTGACAGAATAAAACGAACATACAACTAACAATAACTGTTATATTTTGCAAATTTTCACCAATAAATATATCCGTATAGATTCATGTATAACTATGTTTCTATGGCAAAGAAAATCTGTTGAAAGCAATGGCGAAACCGATTCGAACTATGTATAGGCATAGCATCATCCCGATGACCCTTCTCGCTCCAAAACCGTGTCATATATTTTTCTCAATTATATGCAATAACCTTCTTGCAGGTACACAAGTAAACAATAAAAACAATATTTAACCGAGTTCACACCCAAGTCCTGAAATATACTAGTTGAGCGACTTTGAACCATATCGAGCTTTGTAAAGGTTTGGGTAAGAGTAACTTGAAAGGACATTTTCATCGATTAGTTGTATTACGAACAGGGTTGCCAGCCGTACCCCATTTGGGGGTACAGTACCCCCTTTTGAGCCTTTTGTACCTCAAAAACAATTGTACCTCTAAGGTACGCATTTTGTACCCCATCTGCATTTTTCAATGTTACGACTACTATCATCCATATTTTGGTTGAAACTAAGAAAATTTCTGTCTCTTTATCCGACATTTACTATTGATAAAGATGTGAAGCGTCAATTATATTGGTTGGCTGCTAATGGTCATGTTTATGAAGA
>CAJNYU010000362.1:0-44849 GCA_905331475.1 Rotaria socialis | reverse complement strand
CTAATTCATCCTTTCATAATGAAGTTTTACACCGCAATATTCTATGCCGTTCACAATACTCATACCGTCGAAGTTTTGGAATTTTGAAATCATTCGAATAAATCAGAATATTCGAATTGTAGAATAATAAGAACTTCACAATAATTAGAATTATTGAAATTTTAGAGTAGTGAACTAGCCTGAAGTATGAATTTTTTAGCGTTTGAGAGAGCTATATTTCTTGAGAGTTTGGAATAATGAGAATTTCAAAATAAGTATAAAGTTTAAGAATGTCAAATTATTAAGAATACAACATTATACTCGATTTGTTGATTGTGAGAATTTGTAGACTTGTAATATTAAAAAACTACTATTCATGTAAATTCGCATAATAGATGGCGTAATACACATATTGAGAATTTATTGTTTTAAACTGTATGCATGAAACTAAATCAAATAGTACAGTTTTTTCAATATTGCAGGTCTACAAATTCCCACAACATTTGATTATAAATTATCACAATCAACAAATCGAGTATAATGTTGTATTCTTAATAATTTGACATTCTTAAAATTTATACTTATTTTGAAATTCTCATTATTCCAAACTCTCAAGAAGTATAGTTCTTTCAAACGCTAAAAATTTCATACTTCAGGCTAGTTTACTATAAAATTTCAATAATTCTATTATTCTTGAAATGATCCGAATGACGTCAGAATTCCAAAAGTTCGATGATACAAGAACCGTGAAAGATATAGAATCGTTAAGTGTAAAAGTTGATTATGAATATGGTGAATTGCGAATTCTATAAAAATTCTAGAATCTTGGAATAGTGACAGGGCTCGATTACTCTCATCGTTGCAATAGCCGTTCTCGTTATAATACACCTTGCTCCTTTTTTTTTATTGCGTCTTTAGCATTTTTATTTATTTTCTTCACTGTTATTTTTTTTTTCTATCGACTCATTGTCATCATTACTGTCATTTCATTTGCTTCGACGTCTAAAATATATGGTGTTTACAACTCAATCTTTTTCTCTTCCGTTCTCTTTTCTTCCAACATTGAGGAGACACTTTTCAAGAGCGAGTCGAATTTTACCTTCACTTTCTCGTATTCACAAAAAAAGCAATTTTCAATCCCAGAAAATAAAATTTTTCAAAGTTCCTCGACTGAAGTTGCAATCACCCGATTCTAAAACACACAGAGACAAACTAAACACAAAGTTTCAGCACGCCGCTTATTCAAATGTCTAAAAACAGCGGCAGTTCATCTAGAGCTAGGCATCCAGACAGCAGCACTGTAAGCAATTTTTGTTTTAATTTTAATTTCTATAGTTTTCTTTCAATTTTGTAAACAAGGTCTACTCTTTAAGAAAATAGGCCCAGTCCCTGTTCCCCGGGGGAAGAACTATTTTAGGTTTCGTAGCTTTTGTGAAGCTCAAAAGCATTAAGTCGCTTACCTATTTTTTTAGAGTATATCTCACATGTCTATGTTGCATTCTCTGTCAGTTCACTTGTTTATATTTACTACCTGTCTTTTGGTATAAAATTCATTCGTTTGAAAATTGATCGGAACTATACTAATAATGAATATCATGTTTGCTTCGAGTGTTAATCAATCATCACTGAGCCCTAATTGTATCAAATAGTTGCTGATAACTACTTCACAGATATCTCTCGTTTTTTGAAGCACGCGAATATGTTTCTAACACATTAATGCCGAGCTACTCTACTGAAAATTTTCAAATACTATTTACTTTCTAGCTACTCTTAGGCTATATCCATCCGCCCCATAAAATTCATAAGAAAATTTTCAAGTTGAAGCATTGCTTATATTACACGCGACTAGATATGAGTTACCTCGGAGAATGACTATCCTTTGCTACAAATTGATGTTCACACTTGTGGAGAATAAAACAAACACGACCAATTCTGGTAACCCAATAGGGATTTTGATTTAGAGATTTTTCAATTTAGAGATGTTTTTAAATAAGCAATATGCTGTTCAAGTCAAAATCAAACAGAATCTCAGCTTTCATATCATTCTGTACTTATGCTTCATATTACCCTTGACTAAAGACCTCTTATTCATTAGTTTTACAACCGAGATCTCATTCAAATGTGCTGTATTTTGACACCACGTCTGGCCACCAGATTCAAAATATAATACAGATATTCACTATCTTATGCTTTTTTCCCGTCTTCTCTTGTTTATGTGCCTAGTCATTCTAATTTATATAGAAATTAAATCCAATATTCTCCTTTAACATTCTTTTATTCTTTTATTCTCTTAAACTCTGATAGCCAAAATCAGTTCTCTGAGTTCTTGATAAGCAGAATTAATTGTCGAAAAGATTCTCATAAGTAATATTGATTCTGTAAGCATCTGGTTACCAGAATGTACTTACATATACTATGGTTAGCACTAGGGTACTTGGTTTGAATGGTAAAATATTTTTTGGGTAGAAGATGGTGTTGAACTATGATCCATCAGCCTTGTCGTATATTAAAAATGTCCCCAAATTGAAAATTCCTATTTGGTCACCTGAATTGACCGTATTTGTTTTATTCTCCACAAGTGTGGATATGGTATAGAGATGTGTCTGGAGATTTCAATTTGCAGCAAAGGATAGCCAACCGATTAAATGGTAGAGTTAAATTAATTATTCGTGTTTTATCGCCTCTATTTTGTGAAATATAGAGGAAATAGAATGATAGGTCATTGATTCAACACAATCGAGGGTAAACTTTGTCAACAACGACTGCGAGTCTATTGCTCAATTGTATTAGCTTCCTAAGAAAAATAACAGATTAATCCTGTAACACCAGTAATAATTACACATTATAGGATCATCAAACAAAGCCATCGTCAGTGAACAAATACGATGATGCTGATTATAGCCAAGCATCTGAAAGACACTCACGAAAAACGGAAGCAAATGAAAGTAAGTAAAGTTTTTAAGTTGATGGTTATATAGGAGTCTTCTTGAAATGATGTTGAGTTTAAAAAAAAAACTTTCTGCTTCAATAATATTGCTTCATCAAAATTGGAATAAATACACACAAGGCGTCGAACTGATGTAGGCATGCAAAAATGCAATTATTATCTATTGCTGACTATTTTATTTTTATCGGCATGATCTTTAATTGTTTCGCAAGAGTTTTCCTTCAATATAGATGTAAACATCATAGAGTCAATAGAATCCTATTAGAACTGATATTTTTTAGACAATATCACAGTCAATAACTTCATTTCTTTTGGAATAATGTTTTTCTTCAATGTTGAGATCCGTCTCACGAATTGTGATTCGAGATTTTTCGGTAGAACATACCTCTCTATAGATCGTATCATCAATGACTCAAAGAGGAATAAAAATGTCTCAATAGCATTTTTTATGCAATGGTAATCTCTAAAACTAGGAGATGTGCAGAGCCTTTTAAGTTTCTGTCTTCTAGGCGAGTCCCGAACCCATAAAATAAACTTTGCACAAGACAGCAAGATGTTGTAGAGGGTATTGAAATCATTTATTTTTCGTGAAAAACTATTTTCGTGTGAGTCAAATTTGGGTAAAAGACAGAACCTTCAAAAGTTCTATGGATCTCCGTCTTTTTTACCGAGCAGTAGATGCCTGAGTGAACACTTCTCATATATTGAGCATCTAAATGAGATGAGCACTCGTCAGATAGCACCAAAAATTTCTGTTGGATGTAAGTTATATCAAAATTGAATTTTGAATTTGATTGACAAAATGACCCTCAATTTAAAATTTTGATACTAACATGATTTAAGGTGCTATTCACGCTTAATAGCCAGTATTGTAGTGGTTCTTCCGGCCTATCCTGTCAATATGTACTGAACAAGTAACGTTCATCGACATCGAAAGTCGATTCACTGGGTCCTCGACTGGCAGTGCTGAGGGGAATAAATGCATTGACAGGACAGAAAATCGGTTGTTTGTGCCAGCAGTTGGTGATGAGATTTTCAAACAGACCTGTAAAGGGAGTGGAAATAAGTGAAACCGAGGTAAGAATTAGACGAAAATTAAAGGTTTCAAGTAAAAGCACTGAAAGTGAAGACGAAAGACAGACAAAATGGGACTCAAAGGTCCTTAAGGAGGGAAGAGGCTGAGTCATACCTAGCCATACAACTATATGGTTAAGAAGCTTCATGATGGTTAGTTCAAATTTCCGTAAGGGGATCAGCTTGCCCCTCCACTGTCTCCATCTCCAGAGCGGGCTGTTTCACATGGCCATGTCATGCATTCACCATGGTTTGTGCCGGAACAATACCCTTTGTGTCATAGAAACAGTCATTTGTACCACAGACATGGTCGCTTGTGTCATTGTTACAGGCAGACAGGCAGACACAGGTGAACTACGGTTTATATACCCTATCCTTTCAGTCTAGGGAAAAACTAAGAGCCAGACGAAGAAAATCATAACAATAGCAATTTATAGATCTTGTAAAATAATATTCATTCACTTTCAACGATGTACATCCTTGAAATACCTGATTGTCTTGGGCTTGTTTGAAAAAATATTATTATAATCAAGTGACTCTGCAGAGAGCACTTCAATAGCCAATATGGTTACTATCATCAGTTATCTGTGTACTCGTAGATGCCTAGTCACAACAAAGATACAGCTTTTTCTCTATTCATTATAAAAGAATGACATCTTCGTTTGATTATGAATCGCTCAGGTCAACAATGCGCTAATTCAAATTCATCATCGACTGAAGGACAAGATTGGAAATGTCGCCAATGTGGTTACACAAATAACGATAGTAATAAATCGTGCGAAACGTGCAACGCTCGTAAACCAATGCGTCCACGTATTGAAACACGGCCCAGTTATGTAGAGAGGAGTCCCTCATCATCGTCATCTAATCACCGTACTCCTTCTCCAGAAGATGAAAGTATACCTAATCGACCAGATCCGAGAAGTTCTGTACGAGATCGGCGACGCAGTTCCAGCGGTGAACACGTAACGGAAAAAGATAGTTTCTCCGACAGTGAAAAACCGTACTATAATTCGTCCACTCAATTAAGAAGTCATAGAAAGTCTCAAAATCCAGATGCACCGAACGAAAAGAAAAAAACAACGCAACCACATGAAGGCAAGTATTCTGCCTCAATGTTACATACGATTAAGTATTTCCTTATAATTTTAGCCTCGTTTCATGAACAATCTTCAACTAGAGGATCTTCATCTTCAGTTAGGGACGATAGCAAACTTTTCGAAGACGACTATGAGCATAAACCCAAGAAGTCTACTGCAAAAAAGTCTTCGAGTGGTAATCAAAACTATGATGATGAACTGAGCAGTAGCAAGATGCATTCCAGTTTGAGCTCTTCACCAACACCACCGCCAGATTATTCGTCATGTATTGCTTCACAAAAGCAGCAATCGACCCTTCTTCGATATGATTCAGAAGGTGAACAATCATCATTGCAATCTGTTGGACTATCTTCATCGAAAAATAAAAGTTCTTCACATGATGTAAACAATCCTTCTAATTTGAAACAGGGCTCTTCGAGGGATGATGAACGAGATGAACCTCTTTTAACAAAGACATCTGATAGACATGTCCCTTCCAAAGGATCTTCAAAACACATTGCATCTGGTTCATCTTTATCGGTCGATGACAAAAAGGGATCCCGCGTCTCTGCATATGACGATGATCCTTATCAATCATCTGCAACAGCTGCCAAACCAATGAAACCACCTACAAGTAAGTATCTAATTACTATCTGAAGCCTGTACCCATAAATCATATTCTATTCAATTGCAATCATTGCTGTCTTTTTCATAGTAATATCGACAAAAATAAAGCTAACATAAATTCATTATCTAATTTATCACATGAAATCATGAACCCAGGCTAATAAATCTTTCCCTACCCCATCTATATTATTTCGGTGAATCTACCAATGGTATATCAACATTTTTTACAGCAAATGAAGATGCACTTACTGTAAATGAGAAGAAACCTTGAAATGCTGTCTGGTTTCTATGACGAATATATTGACCATTTAAGTATGCAAAATATTTCAATATCTTCAGAGCTTATGCATCAAAATGACTAATTTCTTAGAGCTCCAGATACGTGCGATGCACTATTATTTTAAGAATTTCATATGTGTAAAAGAGTTTCAATTAAATGTCTAGAGATAACATCCGATTCAAATGGATTTCCTGAAAGTATGCTGCCCTTGCACTGAGTGTTCTGAAGAATAGTTTCAATTACAGCTACTTGATATCCACACAATTTTATTTCTTCGTTCGAACTATAGTCACGACTTAATCGTGTTCAACTTGTAATGAGCTAGCCGAAATGCGACTCTTTTTTGATAAATCTTCAAAGCACATCTATTTCATCAATTCAAAACATTGTTTTTCAGGTCCGTCATCGTCAAAAAAATCAAACAAAAGTGAACCTATCATAGTTTATATACCAGATTTGCCTGTTAACATAGATAGTAATCAATTACTCGAAAGTATGATTCGGCAATGTTTAGAACTTAAACATAAACAAAAAATAGTCGATGTTAAATGTGATGCCAAATTAGGCATTGGAATTGTCTACTTACATACTGATGAAGATAAGCATAATTTAACTAATATTATCGAAAAAATTATAATTGAAACATCCAAAAATACAATGGTATCATTTGTCGATGAACTGGAACTAGTATCTTATATTGTTGTTGATAACATGGATACAAAAGATCTTCCATCAGTAGATGACATATGTCGACGATGGGTTCATCTGTACAAGGTGCAATCGGAACCACAATGTGAACGACTATCTGCTCAATTTCCGAACATCTATCGAATAATAACACATTCATTAGATGAACTACTCCCTGCAATGTCAACTAAGGAGTTCTCAATCAATAAACAGTTCGCAACTGTTTATTTCCGTGCTGATTGTGCTTTCTTTGAAGATTTACCACGAACGACAACATTAGATCGATTGACCGACGGAATCAGTAGTCAAATCTCTGATAAATACATGTCCAAAGAATTAATACATATACAGTATAATAAAGCAAATGGTAATGCTATTGTGCTGACATCAGGAAGAGCTCGAATATGGGCCCTACATAGTTCAATTCTATTAGATGGGCGCTCTTTTATGAAAAAGGACAGCCTTGCTTGCCGCTTATTGATACGCACCGTACCCAAAGGGGTGTCAACTTCACTTATCCGAAATCATAAAATGTTTGGTGATGCTGTTGTTAAAATATTCCCTAGCGATGAACATGTCGTTCTCGAACTTTCTGATCGAAGTATTTATGAGAAGTGTATTGATCAAGGTGTTGTACGCGTTGATCAACACTTATTAGGTATTGAAGTTTATACGTTTACAAGTAATCCTGAAAATAGTGAAATTGATGCTGAAAATTGGTATGAAACAGAGATGGTTGATCATAAGCCCGATATAATGCCATTTATTTCTAATCCTCAACATCCTATTTTTCAATTTAAATGGAATCCAAGAGTGTTTTTAGAACAACTCCGTTTGTGGACATCGAATGAACGTAAGACTAATGAAAAAGATCAAGTTAAATTTGAAAAATTATGTAATCTGAAACGTCATCTATTACGAATGACAGTTATGTTGAATACAATTGGTGTAGTAAAAAGAGGCTTTTATCGTATAGGTGACAAAGAAATCAAATTAAAACCAGATCGATTAAAAACAATTCTCTATGATCATAAGTCAAAATTGCAGCGTGGTAAGACAATGTCGTTATCGCATGCTACAGAATTCCCGTATAAATCTACATCAGTTAGTGTAGTGAATGAAGACTGTTTGATAGTTTATAAGAATCTAGTAAATAAAGGTTGCCGACCAGTTGTTCTTAATATGGCTAATGCTACCAGTCCAGGTGGTGGCTACAAACGAGGAGATGGAGCTCAAGAAGAAACACTTTTTCGTCGCTCGAATTATTTCCAAAGTCTCGATCTTGAGTTAGATGATGGGAAACCAACAGCACGCTTCTATTGTAATTCAAATTGTGATTTAGAACCATTAGGTAAAGGTGATCGAATGTATGAAATGGACGAATTCGGGGCAATCTACACAGCAGGATTGACAGTTTTTCGGCAGCCTGAAGATACTGGCTACACTTTCATGGATATACCAATGTACGATGTATGTGCCATTGCAATGGCTGCCTATCGTGATCCGAAAATTGAAAACGACCTTCTCACTTCCAAATACTCTCTTGGAATGCGAAAAAAAATTGAAAATATATTTGCTATAGCTTACCATCAAAAACATGATAGCCTTGTTCTATCTGCACTTGGTTGTGGTGCATTTAGAAATCCGCCAAAACATGTTGCAGCAATATTCAAATCAGTTATTGAACAATATGCTGGATATTTCAAATACATCTATTTTGCTATTGTGGATGATCATAATGCAGGCCAAGACTTGAACCCAACTGGAAACTATCGTCCTTTTCATAAATTACTCGATAATTTAGAAGAAGAACCAAAACGACAATATCTTGTAGACATGATGATTGGACCTTGGCGAATTTTAGATCAAAAAACTAGTAAAGAAATAACGTTAAGTGATATTCGAATCCGCTATTTGGATCCATGTTTTCATGGAGGAAAATGCAACGATTTGAACACTGAACAACATTGTCGTGAATTTTCACATCCACCTTTATGTCCTTACACAAATGATACAGCTCCATGTAAAAAGAAAAATGATACTCAGCATATGCTTTGGTTCAGACATCGTGAAAAATGTTCATATGGTGGAGAATGTGAATTAATAGAAACTGATTTTATGCATTCGAATGAATTTGAACATCCTGAATTTTGTCGAGATGGTGGTCGATGTGAAAACATGGGTGCTGAACATCTTAAAGCTTATCAACACTTGCCGCTATGTAAATATCGTCGTGAATGTGTCAGTTTCAATAGTGGATCAGTTGAACACTGTCAAAGCTACCGTCATTGTGTACCGATGTGCCGCTTTGGTCATTTCTGTACCAAATTTCATGACGAAAAACATTTAAGCGAAGAAAACCATCCTTTTTTACAACCATGTTCATTTACTCCATTTCATTGCCGACAATACAACAGTTTTGGTGAGGCAAAAGATACAAAAACATTAGGGATCGATGTTCAAAATCACTGTTTTCACTATTCGCATGTTTGCCGGTACGGCCGTCAATGTCGTGATAAATCAGACATCCATTGGAAAACTACAATTCATATTGCTCGTAACATCTGTTCATTTGGTGATAAATGTGCAAAAACATATGATGAAGATCATTTAAATTCGTTCTCACATCCAGGTATAGCTGACATTCGCCTTTTATGCAGTTACCCAACGTATAAATGTCGTGATAGGCGAAAACCTGAACATATTATAGAATATCGACATCATGGTGGATACGACAACAGTGGAGTTATCGGCTGTTTTGGGCAGAACCACAAAATTGATTTTGTTAAAAATCAAGAAAGAATTATTCAAACAATAAATACCTATGTGAAAGATACACATTCCAAACAGCTATCTGTATCGTTAGAAGTTCAAAAATGGGTTAAGGGCC
Organism: Rotaria socialis; assembly: GCA_905331475.1. NCBI lineage: Eukaryota > Metazoa > Rotifera > Eurotatoria > Philodinida > Philodinidae > Rotaria > Rotaria socialis. The sequence continues at coordinate 35,286 of CAJNYU010000362.1, read as the reverse complement.
TACAGCCTATTCATCGATGTTCCAAATTAATTTTCGAATCGATACTTGTACATGGCCATGTCATGTCTCGTGATCATATGGAAAATTTAAAAAGATCCTATTTCGCAGCTCAAGCTGTTCAAGAACATAAACGTGTGCGTGGAATATTTGATCGATATAAAATGGCACCTATCGAAGATAATGCTAAAGAATATATTAAAGCTATTGTTTCTCTGGAATACGGTAAAAAATATGCTGCTGGCGACACAACAGCATCAGGTGGATCTGATGATAATGACGATGTAATACGTAGAAAAGAAAGAATTTTACACACTTTAATCAAACCAGACGAACTTAATATTATAAAACAATGCGCCATTGATATTGCTGAAGCCTCGTGGAATCTTCATAAAGCTCCAACTGGTATCAAATATGAAACTGATAAAGCGTTAGGTACTGATAAACATGTTTTTAGTATTCTTGGGCCACATCTCGGTCATTATTATGGAGATATAATTCTTGTATTTAAAAGCGAAGTAATGCTACACCCAGACGCCAATTTCTCTCCACAAGCAGGCACATCATTTGCAAGTGGTAGTACATTTAAGCATCGACCATGGGTTAAAGATCCTGGTACTGAACCTGAAAGAATAAAATGTTTTCATGAATCGAAATTGCATTGTGCTGTACCGGGATACGAATATGCAGCAGCAGCAGAACTCATCGTTATATCAGGATTACTGAGAAATACAATAAATGTTGATGTGCGAGACATTATTACTCATTGGAAGAAAGTTGATTCACATCAAGTACTCGAGGCACATCTACCTCAACTGGTACCTCTCGATTATATTGAAGAAGTATACATAGCAAAAAATCTATTTGATTCGCTGACTCCAGCAGCACAAGAGTCAGCAAAGAAAATTTTCCGTGATTCACTTCATATTACCAAGCATGAAATTAACTTGACTGATACCGGTGGTGGAGGTTCGCAGCCATCGGATAAGAGTCGTGCTGACTATCAAGATTATGTGATGAGTGCTTTAATAGAAAAATTTAACAAACGAAAGGACCGTACAAGACATTTGCATGGCTCTGTCCTCACTCTAGCACCAAGTGCATTTACGGATCACATTATGTTACCGCCAACAATCGGTCAAGCGCGTACTCAATATCTTCGAACTCATAAACAGAGCTCGAATTCCGACGACATATATATTTATTGGGAAACAATGTATGGTGATATGATGGTCACTCTTTCGGATGAACGAATCGATCCTGATAAGACTCAACCGGATATTCAATGTCTTGTTTGTTATATTGCTGAGAGACCATCAACTATAACTGCCACTTACAGTGAAACATATTCATATTTAAATGCTGGCGAACCATACAGGCATAGTGTTATAAAGATTACTGGTAAATGTTCGAGTAGTTCACGTACATTTCATCGTGGTGCTAACATTGAAAATTTTCTTACCTACTGTCTTAAAATCGAGAAAAAAACGGGTCAAGCAACACTGTCACACGCTGGGCCAAACAGTATTTATTGTTATGAAACGATAACGTGTAGATTTTCGAAAACAACACTTGATTTAAGCAAATTAGACTACGTTCACGTAAGTGCTGGCTCGCAAAAAGTACCAATCAGAAATTTAACTATTAACTTCGAAAAAATTCCCGATTTACATCCATTATTCGATAGAAATTTCAAGCGAGGGGATGATCCATTTCATAATAGGAAATCGCCTCATCTACGTAGCCGCTCTCCATCTCCCAATATTGCACAATCAACTCGCGATATGCCTCCATCGTTTATTCGAAAAGCTGCGAATGCTGTTGCTGGTCTTTTTGGTTATGATGCTGATGATAAAAGCCTTGGTCCCTGCCCCTATTCAATCAATTGTCTATTTCAAGGAGAATCGCAACATATGAAAAAATATTCTCATCCTTGTCCATACTCTGAACTTTGCACTAATAAAGAGAAAGAGCCTAATCTAACACATGAGCCGCACCGAGCAAAACAATGTCCATCTAAGAGTTCTTGTCAAAAACTTCATGATCCTGTTCATCGAGCGCAGTATCGGCATCCAGGCTACCCTGACTTTCTTATTCCATGTCAAGATGGATCGAGTTGTCATAATAAAACATCGGATCATCGAATAAAGTATTCACATGGTGAGCAAGGAGAAGTAGTTCGAGATAAAATACGTAGAACGGTATGCCAATTTGGAACAGAATGTCGGAATCAGGATGACAACGATCATTGTTCTAAATATTCACATCCTGGTGAAAATAGAGTTAAACATGCGCGCAGTTCAAGTCCTGAACGAATCGCTTGTCGCCACGGAAGCGATTGTCGCGACAAAAATGATCGTCAGCATCGATCAAAATTTTCACATCCAGATGAACGTGAATCTTCACCTAGTTCAAACTCTGCACGAATCACTTGTCGGCATGGAAGCGACTGTCGCGACAAAAATGATCGTCAACATTGCTCAAAATTTTCACATCCGGATGAAGATCGAAATCAAGGTCATAGAGGCTCAAATCAAGATAAAACGCCATGTCGACATGGTAATAAATGTTTTGATAAAGATCCTCATCATCGCTCTAAATATTCGCATCCAAACAAAAAATAGACTATATGACTTTGCAGGCTTTTAATCTTGATTATTATAACTATTTTTATTTTGATATGAAATAAATTTTCTTAATATTCTTGTAAAACAATCGATTGGAAATAGGAGTGGGGGCAATTTTTTTCAACTGGCATCAATATTCGGAGCTCCCATCTTAATCAATGTACGAATTTTGTTCAGAAATGTGTACTATATCAGATGAAGTTATCCTTGAAATGTTTTTGATCAAATCCATAAAATAGATTTTTGGAGACTGGATCTTTGAAAGACTCTTTTCACAAAATTTGTCATGCAAATTTAAAAGGCAGCTCGCTTGATAGAAAACTGTTGAGGAAAAAATTAAAAAATGAATTCCTCTTAAAATTGTTGCCACCACTTAGCAACTATTATCAATGGTTACGATTTACACGCTGATATAAGAATTCTTGAATCACCAGAGACAGAATTTTTTCCTACTTCTACCTATAGTGGCGCAACCTTGAAGTCTCCCCGATTGACACGACCCATAAAAATTCAGATTCAAATTTTCTATAATAATTATTAGTTATATTGTTTTTAGCATTAAAAAAGAAAATTCATTTCAGTAACATAAACTGAACAAACAAAAAGACTACGATACACTTTCTAATCATCAATTTATTTTTTCCGCTGAACACTTTATTATAATTAGTAACGAAAAAAAACAAAAAAAAGAGAATCTTCACATAACAAAAAAACAATGTTCGAGAAAATAAAATGAGTAATTGACTGACGGACAAGATAGTCAATAAAACAAAAAGGCGTTGGCTCGCATTTGAAGTACAAGTTTTGATTAGCTCGGACACGACTATCCAAATTAGAAAAATAATCTCAATGAACGGAATGTTTATTTTTTCTGGCATAAAAATTAAAATTCATCTACGTTAACTCGCACTTCTGGATAGGCGTGCATTTTTGCGACATTGACAATCTCTTCGGTCTTATATGATGGATAAAGACCTGTTTGACCATTAGTTTTATCTGATCCTTTTGAAAATCCATCCCAATGATTTCCTTCTGTACCGATGATATCACCTCGTTGAAAGCTAAATTCATTTGGCCAAACAGCTTTATTAGGTAGAAGAGCACGTTGATTATGAGCATTTTGTCCACCAAAATAATAAACATCATCAAGCGGCTGCACACGCCATGCACCATCGACTAATCGTTGTTGCATGATTTCATAGGCAACACGACAAATCTAAATTTCAAACAATAACAATACATCTTTCAAAATCTTTTCATTAGTTGCTAAGATTATCGCATAAATTCGAGATCTTCTCAATCAGACATTTTGTCTGCAAAATTTATTTGCTTTTAAGAAAAAGTATCATACCTGTGACGAGAATGTACAAACCAAATAATCACATAAAGAAAGAAAATGAATATCCAATAGTACACCTTTCAATGATTCTGTTCCGTATCTTGTATTCAATTGGGCAGATTTTGCTACAGCTGTATCACCATAGAATATGTAATTTGGAAATCTAATTGTTAATAGAGAAATAAAAGAAATTATTTTCTATGGAAAATAAGCAAACAAACAATTCTTACTTTGAACGCGCATCACTAAAAACGGCCGGTTCATCAGTAGCTAGAAAAACTCGTTTTGTAAAATTTACATTTGGATTTTGATATTGATAAATAATATAATAATCTTCAACATGTTTCATATACTCTGAAATGTCATGAAATGCGGCTTCACTTCCAACTTTATCTGTTCGTCGTACATGAACTCTTCAATTTAAAGTTTCAAGTAAAAATAAAAAATAAATTCTAATGAATTTTCATTTACCCGACAATCGGCACTTCAAATTTAATACTTTCATATTTCTTCTCCATAAATTCTTTCAACCATGGCTGTGGTCTCAATAGATATTTCATTAATTGCCCAGTGAACCAAACAAATGGATTTCCATGTAAACGAATAAGTCTTTCGGCGATATCTTCAGGAACGGCCATCGGCATAAAATCTTTTCTTGGATAAATATTATCAATCAGTGGAATTTCAACAACATCAGCTGTTTCATAATTGCCTGAAAAAATACGATACAACTGTTAAAATATTCTGCAAATACTCTGAGGAGAGCAAGTCTAAATTTCTTCGCTACCTACTTAAACACTCGTCCTCGATCTCATTTCTCAATAAAACAAACACTCCTGGCTCTCGTATACAATGCACGCTTATACACCCATCATTTCGAAAAGGCTCGTTATTGATCGAATAGTTTATGAAACATTTGAAGATAGATTTCTCCTTCTGTAACTAATATAGACAAAAATAAAATTCAATTTTTACTCCAAGATGATGCGCCAGTCGCCGATGATGTTGTACAATTTTGACTGGGTGGCAAAAATATTTGATCAAACCCACCAGAATTATATCGCCATCCATCTAAAAATAGATTTGGCTAAATTTTGACAATTTGATGGAAATCATGACTGACATACCCGAGAAAAGAATCAGAGGTCGACCAATTGCATAAGCAATATGAAAACAATGCATGGCATGATGAATTTCGCAACCATAACCGCAGCCTTTATTTATATTGCATGTCACACGTTTAACATTTTCGCACGGTTTTATTGGACTTTGTAGTGAATTTAAACGTGCTTGCATTAATTTAGAAAGACTTGCATGTTCACGTTCACGCCACAATTGATATCCATCGACTTCGGTTATATTTCGAATTGAGGCTAATAAAACTCTAAAAATGAAATCATAAATATAGTTGAATTTTTTTATCGAATAGTTTTTTCTTTTATCAGAACAGACCTACTTTGATCAGCAAATCGTAATATAACATTATCCCATTTTTGTTTATCATCATCTGTTAATTTTCCAGATATCTTATTCAATTGATCAGTTGTAAAATAAGTTAATTCTCGTGCTTGCATTTCAATTTTTCTTCGCAGTTTTTCATATTCCATACTAGGTTCCTCTAAGTGTTACAAATCAAAATTCATTATTAAAATAAGCCGGAGTGATTCAAATGATAAATTTACCACGGGAAGAAGTAGTACCATCGCCACCATTTTTCGATCTTAATGCTCGTTTCAGTCGTTTCATTTCATTCTCTAATGTTTGACACTGAACATTCTCACTAAAATATGATGAATAGACTTTTTCAAGTTCTTATCAATCCTAAATTTATATCAGAGGAGAATATGAAAACTTATTCGACTTTCATTCTCTTCCAATCAAATGATTGCTGTAACAAATAGGACTCGCCGCCAGTGACTCTCGTACATCAGATTTCTATTTGAGTAGCATAAAATTTGAAAATCAACTCACTTCCCAACTTTTACTTGATCATTGATATTATTTCCGGATTGTAATTGAGCAAGTTTTTGCCGAAGTGAATCAACTTCATTTTGTAAATATTCAATACGATCTTCAAATACTTTATTATTATTCGGTGTTGAATGAAATGATGTAAATATACAATAAAGTCCAAAGATCCACAATGATATAAAAATAAGATAAAATTTATTTCCGAATAATAACATCACATATCTGAAAATCGACAGAAAGAAAGAAGAGACATGATCTTATTGAAAGTTGACGAAAAGAAAAATCAGTTGAGAAACAAAATTCAAACCATTTCGTTTCTTTGCTTTTATTTATAAAACATGTAAAGCAGTTTTCAATTGTTGAAAAACAGCTTGTTTCATTAAATTAAATAATTGTAGATTAGCACGCGTTGCTGCATCTAACATTTCATTATAGATATCATGATGAACACGTGATTCACATGACAATCCAACAATATCTTCACGTTGTGGCATAATCGTTAATGTTAATTGAGGCGATTTCTGTTGTTCTTCTTGTTGATTGAGATCAATAATACATTTGTTTTGTATATAGCCAACTGTTGATGAACAAACAAAATCTTTCATTGGAATTCCTATTCAATGCAATAATGGATTATTTTCATGTAAATAGTTTTGAATTCATCACATCACACGCAAGACAAGCAAATTCCTACAGGAATCATATGTCAATGTAGGGTGGGAAAACCATCTCCGGCTTTTTTTTATATTTCCCTTTGTTTTAGAGGCAAATGTTATATTCATCGACACAAATAAGACTAATTTTTCAACAGCGAGAACATAAATTTAGCCTGCTTATACCAAACTCAGACACAACTCTTTAGCTGTCGTCCAAGAGAACATTGATCTTCTATCTGCTATCATAAAATTTTCGAATTCTTTTCCTTATCGAAACAATCTTTGGTTAATAAACATCATTCTAACCTGCATTAATAAATGCTAATGTTGTTGCATTGACACATGGGCAATAATCATTTCCGTCTGATTGTAAGATTTTCAAGTAAATGTCAATTTGTGATTTAGGATACGTTTCAGTAATAACAGCTTGTTGAAAAACTCTTTGTATAGCCATTTGCAATTTTTGACTTTTCATATCACCGAATGTTCGTAATCGACGTTCACTAACACAATACGATGTCATACTAAAATCACAGGTAATCACAGCTTGCTCTTGATTTGACCGAGATTCTCCTTCGTAGGGCCCATAGATAGTTGCAAGTAATTTACAATTTCCATGTTCCATATAGCACGAACCATCGGCATCGGGCACAACATTAAATGAAACACGAAAATTTCGTAATTCATCATGTTTACGTCCATCTTGACGATAGCCTTCGATTGATATAAGATCGAATCCTGATATATAATCTGTAGTTGATGTTGATGTCAATTCATTACGTTTGTTTTTCGTTACCGACGAGGTGTCCATTGCAGTAGTCATATCTAAAAACAGAGATCAATTTATTCAGATGCGCGAAACATCAAAAACGTGTGTTTGATTGTGTAACATGCTACGCTGACATTTCGCGAGGAAAAAACGCTTCGTTGTACAACAAAAAAAAGAATAAAAAACATTTTCTCTTCGTTATTCAAATGCTGGGAATCGAGCATGTGTTGGATTGAGTATGTCGGCCATATAATAAATCGTTCCAGCCAAACCTAAAGAGACAAATGTTTTTCTTTGAAATTTCATCTTTAGAAAAGCAACTATATATACCCTCAAATAATGAATAAGGGCAATCAGGTTCCTTTGGTAAATTATGTTTTCCATAATCCAAACAAAATTCAGCAAACTAATTATGCGAAAAGAAAATATAATCCCAAGCGAAATTCAATTTATAAACTGACTTTCAAAGCTCGATGAAGCCATTTTGTATCGTTTGTTACACGGTATAAATCAAGGAATACATAACCATTGCCCGCTGTACCATGACAAATACCATAGCCTTTAGTTAAAACTCCACGCTCCCAAATAATATCACCGGCCGATGAAGCTAATTCGATGTATGAACTATTACCAGTGATCTAAAATAAATAGAAAATTCTTGCTCGTCTTCAATACGTAACGATGTATTGGAAAGTATTATAAAAAAAAATATTTTTGACAGAAATGACATCTTATTATTTTCTCAAGTAGAGTAGGATTAGTTTTCATCGACTTCTAACTTACTACGATGCATGCAAAGAATGAACCGAAATAAACCCGATATTCCTGTTCAGAATCGATTTACACGCAAGTATTTGCTTTCCTTGAATCCCATCTCTTGAATATCAAAGTTTTAAAAGTTATTTTTAACTGATTTTCTTGTAAAAATCCTTTTCCTAATGGTCCTTCATTTCCTATTAAAATCGCTCACTGAGTAGAATCATCAATAGGGATGAATCTCAAGTAATTTCACTTCTTCTGGCAGTTAGAATATTCATTCAACTTACTTGATAGGCTCGACTAAATGAATATGCAAAACCGGATGCACCATGGCACCATTGCACAAGTATATCTGATTTACTATCATTTGCTGACATATAATTGCCACTTGCCAAACGTCTTGATTTGAGATATTCAACAGTTGGCATTAGATGAGAATCTACATATGGACGAAGATGGGCAAAGGATTCATGTTGTGTCACCTGTGAAATGGATTTTACGATTGAAAAAGAAAAATTTATTTTACTTTTAGAAGACAATGAACTATTCCGGAAAGACCATGTGCTGCTCCTAAATATTCTGTCTTGTACCATTGATACATTAATGGAGATTTTGAATGTGTATCTCGTGCATATTTTTCGCCTGATTTTATCATCGCTTCAAAAATCTGATAAGAAAAAGAAATTCATTTTTTTTAAATATTTAATTTATTTTAGTTACTTCAGTAATAATTTGAGGATCGACGGCATGCTCTCCAATTTCTCTCCGAAGAAACATTAATGTGAAAAGATAACCAGCTCGACCATATAGAAATTCATCGGGAACTGAATGGCTCAATGCATTTGTCTTCATGGATAGAATTCTGAGAAGAAATCACTGAATTATTTTCTCTAGCTCTACTTACTTTTCTATATATCTATCGGTTGTTTTCTGATCACCGGCATTATGATAAATTACTGCTGCAATAGCTAAGGGTCCCGGCGCCCCACATAAAAACGTTACAACTCTTCCTAATTCAATTTACACATACAAATTAAATCATAATAGAATTTTCATATTGTTTTACTATCAAGTAGTCTTAATGCTGCATCAATCAATGTTTTTGCTTGTGACATAAAACGACTTTTTTGATCTGGTAAAACTTGTGCAAGACGTAAGTAGAGTAATGCGACGCCTAAATTTTCCAAATTAAGACAAAATTTCGAAATGAAAAGAGAAAAATTTTACCTGCACTACCAGTGTAAACTGATCCATCAGATGAATCCATTCGATTGAGATTCTGTTCAAGTATATGCAAATGTTGTTCAATCCATTGTATTATAGTTGATTTTAGTGGAGGAGATAACTAAATACAACATCAACAACGATATATCAAGAAATATTATTAATCACGAACTTGATTGTCAGGACCGAGATATTGTTCACCATTATAATCAGGATAGTTATTTTTAAAATAGCGACCACTCATGATGGAAGTATCTGAAGATGTTGAGACTAGAAATGTTTTGATATTGTTCAAAAATTAATCACTGATGAATATATTATTAAAAACATTTCACAAAACAAACAAAAAATTGAGATTTTAGGCTGTTCACATTGTTGCAATAAAAAATCATAAATCCTCTTTGTAATTTTGTAAATCATCATCCTCATAGTCACTGGATTCTTCATTTTCTATTGTTTCTTGTGCATTCTTATCTTCTGTAGTAGGAGCTGTCGCTGAGGCAAGTTTTCGTTTCTCATCAACTAAGTTCATCATTTCATATAAAACATCCGATATGTGATGTTGATGCTGAGAAACAAATTATTTGATTAATACAATTGAAAATATATTTAAAAAAAAAGTTTTCTTACTACTCCATTAATTTGTTCGATTTCAGCCGTTGTTACTTCGCCATTACCATCTATATCAATAATACCATAAAACTAAAGAAACAAAATGCATTTCATTCTTTTCGTTTCTCACTCTATTTACTTCATCAAAAATAGCGGATATGTCAGAATCCGAAGTTATGTCAAATGTAAAATACTACAAAAAAGAAAATTTTTTAAATTGAATTCTTTTAATTAATCATCAATTACTTTCGAAAATGCTTCTTGCCATTTTTCATAAGTATTTGTTGGCGAATTAATTAAATTCATTATTAAATCTCTATAAATTAAAAATAAGATTTAAATATACAACGAATAGTTTTACCTTATATTTTCTGGGTCACTTTCAATAGCGGTCCAATCGATGCGATCAAGGGTTAGTGACGAATCTAATGGATCACTTTCTGAACAGGTTTTTAATTCCTGTAGATTCAGTTGTAATGCTTGTTTATGATTAATATTGTATAGAATTGATATTGTATTATCTAAGGAACGTTCTTGAAATATCCATTGACTGGGAATAAATATACAATCACCGGCAGTTAAATTAGCAACATGATATTCAATATTTTCTAATTCAGGATATTGATTAAAGTCAACTCTAAAAAATAGAAATGAAATGTATTCATACAATGAATAAAGAAATTACTGTTCTGGATTGAGTGGTGGTCGGCGAGGTTTTTGTTTATCGGGAATAACAATCTATGCAAAATATATTCGAAATATGGCACGAAGATTTTGACTTTACTCACTTGGCGTGCAGCAGGATGCTGATTTGTATTGACAAGTGCAAGACGCTTATTTCCACGAAGAAGGCAAAAGAAAAAATCATGTTCGTCATTGAACATTAACGGTGAGGTATTGATACCATTTATAAGTAGAACCTATGAAGAAAATCAGCATCCGAATAGAGAAAGAAAAAATCTAAAGAATCAATAACGAACTGGCGATTGTAATGCATGTACAACTTCATCACATTGTAAAGGCCGCGGAACGACAATATATTTACTAGAGAAAAAAAAGAATTCATAATAAAGTGTTTTATTCTTACAATTACTCAATTATTCTTCGAATACAAAATTTTGCACGCGAATCCGATAAAGTGATTATATGGGTATCACTAAATCTATACTATTCTAATTCACGATTAATTGGCTTTTTCTGTTGTATTCGGGTAACCTTTTCCCATTGCATCGAAACTAACCACTGATACATATATTTTGTAACACATGTAGGAGTAATTCAACTGGAAGAATTAATCAACAACGTTTTATTTAACTTCTTTTTATACAACTACTCAATAGCTGCCTTGAAAATCTTCGAGCCATCCGAGGATTATTGATTTCGATACATTTATACGGATAATTTTAATTCTACTTATTCCCAAAGGTTAGAATTTGATTAATAAATGCTTACAATTAGGGGTGGCACTTTGCATGAATTTCATATTAAGTGTTAAGTAAAACCACTTGATTGACTCAAATTAAAATCAACTATTCACCCCTACTTGTAATACGTCGCTCATAATACAAAAAAAGGGTAATTATTGATCTGCATGGCTATAAACGGGTTCAAGACCCTCCGAAAATGCATTCTGTCAATGATGTGTATCTTACAATTAATAAATCCAACACATTCATTTGATAATAATAATCAAGGATAATTAGCAAATCAGTTCTGCTTAATACTTGCTGATTGGATACTCAAACTTGGTGTCTTTTTTTATACGATATTGATCTTGGCGTCCTGTCCCTCAATTCCCATGTTAAACAAGTACACGATGGAACACAGATGAAATGAGCTTATTTGAAATGTTTTAGATATGACGAGAAACGCAAGTTCTATGTAAAATATAATTAAGATGCTATCATACCGAAGAATTTCAGGCACATAGTCAGCAAGTAATAAACTTTCCTTCGTATATTGATCGAAAAAATCACCAAATTTCATTTGAAATCGTTTTCGTTCTTTGATTGATTCCACATTAATATTCGTTTTCGATAAACCATCAACTTCATTTTCAAGTTGCCTATCAGTTTGCCATATATTATAGTGCATATCATTAATTAGTACTTGACGAGACACAATTGGTTCTAATTTTGGTACGTAATGTGTAAAAAATTTTAAAATATTTGGATATTCTCCATTGATTTCTTCAATATTCATTAATGATCCAACTGTACCAAATGGTTTAAGATGGCCAGCATTCGAACTACCACAGGAAATAAGATTAATTGTCGACACCAAAAGAATTACAAATGAAAAATACATTGTTAATAGGTGTAATAATTTAATATTGCACGAAAAATATTCCTAAACACCAAATATACTAATTCGGGTTGTAGAGATTTGAAGTTTTAATGAACAATAATATCAAATCTTCATAAACAAACTGAATCCTGTATTGAATTCTACGTGATAATTTAACCGAAAATGGAGCAACACTTCTGCTCGATGACGATACATCCAATGGAAAGTTTAGCATGTGTCATTATATGGATGTCGCTAGTATTCACCATATACTATTCTTCCGTTTTTTATGACACTATAAATTCTATGAAATTTATTAAAGGTATAACATTGTGTATTATCATTCTTATCAGCGAATAAAATCATATTTGTTTATCAAAGAATTGACTTTGTATTGAACGGATCCTCGCTTTATGAGCCTCAGGGTTATCAAAAACATCAGACAACCTTGGATAACTTACCAGCGGCTTTTTATCCCGACTCACTCACGCACCTGATAGCGTATTGAGTATGTTGTGACGTACACAAAAGCTTGCCGGGAGTAAGTATTTGCATAAAGGTGAAGTGATTGTATACAACATCATGTTCAAGGTATTTGGTCGAATTTCTACTCAAATTTGAAATTATTGGCTTGTTTTATGTTTAAAAATTCTATTAAAATCTCGTTGGGTAATTTAAAAATGATCTGCATGATTAAATTTGTGAATTTATATTAACAATCCGATCACTGAAATCAACAATGAAAGCAAAACAATCGGTTATAATTATGTAATTGATTAAATCGAAATATAAGATTTCTTGCAGCATACTATTGAGCAGTTCTTCTATTTATTTAATAAATATACATATATATATTTACAAATCAAGCAGTAGTATTGACTAGAAACAAAACAAAAAGCAAGGCATGTCTTGTTTTCACATCATATTATTATCGTATTGATTTAGTGTCGAAGATCACAGACGAACGGAAATAATTAAATGATAACTGTTTTATCACTGTTTATCTACCGAAAAGATCCAACATAAGATGGTATTAAAGGATAAAATCATCTAAGGACCATGTTTGTAAGAAAATCGTCTCCGATGAATACCGTTGTACTTGTGGAATTGATTGATATGCTTTTGCTCCGAAGCCGATCGCTAACATATAAGATATATTATCAAGATCACTATCATTATTATCAGTTCTAGCTAGAATTGGAGTACGCGGATTTGTACCTCTGCTAAGTCGATGTTGTTCAAATTTGTCTTGTAAGTATTTAAATTGAGTTACAAATCGACCATCATGTGATTCATTTATCGTCGACGGCGAGAAAGCAGATGGAGAAAGAGCAAATAGATGCAATACTTGTTGGTCATAGGCATGAACAGTATACAAAACTAGAGTCGATGATGCTTTAACAATAATTATATGGCCAGTATTTAGTCCAATGAATACAAGGTTTCGAGTTGGTAAAATTGAATCAATAGAAATACCATTGGATTCATCTAAGAAGAAGAAGAAGTAATTAAAGATAATGGTTAACCAAACAGGAAATTCTAACCGTTAGATCGTTTAATAATTTGTGAACAATCCAATTGATTGGTCATACGACGAGAGAGATGGTTCCAAATGCAAACAAAATTTCCTAAAAATTAATTTTAAACAAAACGAAATGCTAAATTATCAGCTGTAGTGAGATTCAGGACGTCGATATCGATGTTTTCTTTTTTATTTTTTATTAGTAGTAAAATATTACAGTTCAAAATACCTGTTTTCATAGCTGTCCAAATAGTATATTGATAAATTGAAGTTTTAGCCACGCAAAGTAAATGTACAGCACTTGATCCCGATATTAAATGATGCGATAATTGAACAGATAATTGAGCAGTACGAACATCGATAATACGTAAATTTCCTAACGAACAACCACACCATATTTCGACACTAAAATATTTTCATAAATCGATTGTAAAATTTAGTTGAAAAATAAATTCTTACTTTCGGCCGCTAGCGGTTGGTAATGCAAGAATTTTAAATGTTGGCAGGGAAACATTCGCTACATAACGATAGCAATGATCAGCTATCGATGACATTACATTTCGAGATCGATTTAAAGCTAGAGATAGATCAATACTATATATTGAATTATCTGACAATAGTAAAAACAAAGTTGACGTTTCGAGTAAACCGGTCATATGTATTGGATGACCATTTTGTTGATGATGCACGAGAAGAAATTGATTTAATTTTTGAAATGTTTGTGTACAATAAATATAAATCATGTTTTGACGATCAGCTAAGAGTATAACATGATCGCGCATATGGTAATAAATTGCACGAATTTCACAATTGCCAAGATTGATTATCTAAATATTGGAGAAATCTTTGTTAGTAATCCTACATTAGATCATAAACACTAATATGTGGGATGTTTTTCTGTCAAAATGTGTAGATGAATGTCTTTTACATTTGCTCCCAGGCTATTTCGTTTTTGGAGCCCTTTTTTAACCGGCTCCAGTTCTGTTCGCCGTTTGCGTGAAATTCGTATTTAAATTTAAAAAGAAATGATTTTGTAATCAAACCTGTTGACTAACTGCATTGAATTGATCATAAGCAACAACAACAATAGACGATTGTTGTTCTTGTTTCGATTGTCGAATAAACCAGCAATCTGCAGTTGGAATTTCAGCCTCATCATCATCGTCAATATTATCACCATTTTCAAAATTCTCATTATCTAATCAAAGAATATGTTGTTATACGTAACCGATGAAAGCAAAATCCTTTACTTTCTCGATATGAAACAGTAGCTAATGCATACGAATCACTAAAGTCTTCTCGATTACCAATTTCAATGGCATCCATCAAATGGCAAAATTCTATTGAACTCGATAAACGATGAATATCATCTGCCGATGGACGATCATTGGGATGTTCGGACCAGCAGGCAACCATTAAATCAAGAATTAATGTTGGAGAAGATAATTCCTATCAACGGTAAATATTACATCAAGCACATAAGAATTTCTCAAGATACCTGTTCAGTTAAAGACGGTCGCCAACCGTGTAAGATCAATTCTCGTGCATGGTCACGTTTATTTCTACTGAATGGATGATTCAATGAGAGACATTCATACATGAGCATAGAAAAAGAAAATATATCAGCCTATGAAAAAGAGAAGAACATGAAATTCTCTCACAGGTAAAAATATTAAATAAAAACTTTTTCCGTATATAATTCATCGCCTGTAAATCGAACGATTTCCGGAGCAATATAACCTGAAATTAAAAATAAGCAAATGTCCAAAAACGATTTCGTGTTAAATAATTTGCTTACCTTCGGTACCAGCAAAACCTTTCGTACCTAAAACACGCAAATACAATGAATACGTGATAACGAATGAAACAAATTCTTACCAATCGATGATAATACTCGACTAATACTAAAATCCGATAATTTAACAAGAACTTGTCCACTCGATGGTAGACGTGGTTGAGGCATATTCCAAACAAGAATGTTTTCTGATTTAAGATCAAGATAAATTATATGATTCTTATGTAAATGAACAATAGCACTAGCAATCTAATTGAATAAGTTCATTTCTACAAAAGTTTCATAATAATCATCCGGCAAAAACATACTTGAATAATTAATTTTTGATAGATAGTAAATCCTAGTTGAGTATTCGTTCGTTTATATTCTTTCAATATCGATTCAAGTGAGCCCATAGGAGCATAATGTAACATTAAACTTAACGGTCGAATGCATAAACCAACTAGCGGAACTATATTTGGATGTGAACCAGTTGTTAAAAGAACTGATAGTTCTTGTCGACAATTTATATAAGCTTTTGCAGCTGCACGCATTGGATTACGCGTCCATTCTTTTGCAATATCACGCTAGAATATCAAGAGTGAAATTTAATTTTTTGAGCAATTTTTACAAATAGTTACTAAAGATATTTTCTTTTCATTATCTTCATCTCTATTTCCACCGTGCGCCTGTTCAATAAGACCAGTAGTAATCGACGAATCCATTGGTACAAACGCTTTACAAGCAAGCTCCACCGTCGACTAGATAACACAATTGTTATGTGAAGAAAACCGCATGTAGACTTTTACCTTGTATGATGTAGCAGCAAAAACCGTCCCAAATGTACCTTGCCCAATGAATTTCTTCAATTTAATTGTTTCAAATGGAATAATAAAATTACTCGACGATAAATCATGAAAAATCTAAAATTCTAATTAAATTCCAAGAAAGCAAATGCTCGAAAACCTTACTAAATCAGGTGCGGCCAGTTTAAGAGAAATTACTCCATGTTTTTCACATTTTATTTCCATTTGTTTTTCAATCAACATCATCAATGCTTCTAACCAAAACGTATGACAAATAAATTTTTCTGATTGATCATTTTCATGCAAGCATTGATGGCATGGAATAAAGCGATTGATTAAATAGTCCCCCTTCGAATTTTGTACAAATCTCGTGCCCATCTCAGGATACCAATCTTCTAAGAGAGCATCAAAATGTGCCATTAATATTGTTAATATACGAGCGATTGTATTTTGCTGAACAAACAATTCAACAATAAATGTATTTGAATTTTCACTGTCATCATCATCATTGGAATCTATGATCATTTGTAGATCACTCGTACAAACAAGAATTTCGATTAAAGATCCATGGTCGTCAAATGGTAAAATTTGTTTATTTTGTTCTTCGTCGGTATGAAATTGAAAAATGATGTTTAAATATGAATATGAAATATCATCGTCGATAGTAGCAGGTGGTAAATTAATTTGATTGATTCTTAGAAGACAACAATCATAATATCGAAGTTCTAAGCCTGTTTGACAAACAATCCATGAGCATTCAGCCATGAGAATGGTTTTTATTTTTTCATTTGAATGATTCGATTGGAGATCGACAAGAAAATAATTGAGAAATGCTTTCTGTAATTCTTTATCGCCAATTAAACGCGTGAATAAACGAGACCAAAAACAAGTTGGAATGAAAATTAAATGATAATAGCGACGAATATAGGAATATAAATCATTGTCTTTTTTAATGCGTGCTAAATATTTTAAATGTAATGAAGTTGATTTGGTTGAATTTGAGAGTGGAAGAAGATTTAAATGTTCAAGTTGATTCGATGGTTCTTTGAATAGAATGACACTCGAGGAAGATATGATCGCTGCACGACAATGGCTGGACTGAAATTAGAAAAACAATGGTAAAGTAATAATTGATGTGTTTATTTTTTGTTTAAATTTCCGTTACAATAGTGTCTAAACTCAATTGAACTGGAAGAAGTGATGGAAATAATAAATGTTGATTGTCCCATGTGATTGCAAGGTCGAATTTGTGTAACAATGGAAGAAGAATTGATATGCTATGACTGTTTGATACATTTTTATCTTCGAATGCCATGGGTAATTCCTTGATTTTCATTAGTCCTAAATAGAGATCAAGCTTTTTTTGGGGTTTACCTTTTCCAGTGATATGTAGATGTCAAGTGGCGACAAAATAGCTGTTACTGTAATACGAGAGAAATGAAAGCGTTTCTTTCATGGGATTATTTATCGATAGTCTAGTACTACTGTACTTGTTGACTAAATACAAGCCACAAAATTTCAAGCTGTTAATGATTAAAATGTTTTACCCGGTTTAATGATCTTCTAATGGATAAGAATCTTTGGATGCATAGATTAGTCGAAGACCTGAGGAAATCGAACATATTAAGAATCCGCTGTTCGAAAGTCTCAAATTTCACGTTTACTTTAAGACACGGAATTTTCACAGCTTACACGAGAGAGGTATGCATCCGATACTGCTCGGTTTCTTATGATAATTACGACCAACCAAAACTTTGCAACCTCATCTTTCTCTCTAAAAAAAACTTCATTAAACATTTCGTAGATCGGAAAGTTCAAAAGAAATGTTCTACACATGATCTATGCCCAAATAAACTTGATTACTGTTTTCTCGTTTGGTAAGACTTGTGAATCTTATTGTTACAGATTCAATGTTCCAAAGAACATCTGCTCACTAGTTGATCATGACTCTAAATCTTTTGTAGCTTTGTCTAGGTACCCATCGTAAGAAGTCAATCCTTATGAAGCAAGAAATTAAGATATGGAAAATTACCATGTCTTGCAAGGCCATTTGTTTGTTCCGAAGCAATTAACTGTGCTAATAACTCGGCCAGATATTGAGGATCAAGGAAATAATAATTTGACAATAAAGTATCTTCGAAATGAATAATTATGCCTAGAAAGCATCATTACATTTAGAAAAAATTATCCAATTATTTCTATTATATCACCATTTTCATGTAACCATTTTGTTGCCTGTTGAAGTTCAATCCAATCACGAAATTGAACCGAATTGTTCTTTTGAGATATTTCCTTAATTAATTCTCTGAGAAAAGCAAAAAGCGTTTATAAAAAAAATTTCACTAAATTAAAATTCCTACTGATATTCTTTATCATTTAAAATCGATGTCTTTTTATTTATTCGATATTCTTCAAGTGCTTCTTCCAAATAGATATATTTAGCGGGTATTCTCTGTTGAAATATTCCTTGATCTTTAGCACTTGGTGCAAGTAATTGTCCGGCAACATCGTAAATCAATGTACAAAGTTGTTTTACATTGTAACCTGTTTTATTACTGATTTCAATTGATTCAAGAACTTTTGGATAGCCTAATTTTTCACTCTGCGATGTATCTATAAAACGTTGATAGATAATCGATTGAAAATTTTCGGATAATTGACGGTAATTTTTTAATTTCACTATTTGATCATGATGTGTACCAACAAGAATGACAGATGAACCAGGCGCAACAGTCTAATCAACCAAAAACAAATGTGATTTATGCGAATTTTAATAGACTTATTATTTCTTTTCCGCTCTATCCATGTACGATTACATGACTCCATTGAAACAGTTTGATGATGTTAAGCGTTTGTTCGGTTCATTTTATGTAGAGCAGGGCATATAAATGTCTATTGCATGTATTTCTAACCGAGCCTTTTTTCTTACTTCTATTGAATCTTTTGAAATACACTTAATTATAGAACCTTTTTGTTCAACTCTCATTTCTTTGATACAATTTACGTAATGGTTGAAATTATACTTTATTAGAGAAGACGACTCAAACTTTTTCAGATTTATCGTTTTCTTTTTTTCTTACGTTTTCTTCATCGTCGACAAAATTTCACGAGTACCCTTTTTATACAAAGAAAGAGAAGGAGCAACGCGCCGTGATCATATAAAAAAAAGAGAAAGAACGACGGTTCGTAGTGTTATTGGCATCTTTTTTGTGGCATTTTAATTCTACAAGACACTTTGTATTCAACGCATACGAAAAGGCGAGCAAAAAAAACTTAACTTTATGGCGACAGGTGCTGCTACGAATTCTATACCGAAGATCTTTTCAAATACAATCAATAGTATGTTAGTTTTATTTTTCATATTCGTTTAATCGTATCACTCATTGAATTTAGAACCTAATAAAACAAAAGAACAACTCTACGGTGTACCTGTCAAATTTGCTGATGATTTATTCAGTGGTGTATGTATTTTATTCGACTATGCAACGCTAAAAAAAACCTATTTGCTTTCAGACTATTAAAAATCAAATAAACGAATTGATAAATTCGCCTCAAGTAAAACAACTTAAATATACCGATGAAAATGCGATTCGAACATTTACTTATGAAATAACTGAAAACTTAAAACAAATTATTTGTCAACATATTAAAGCTAATTATAAAGTCGTTATTCAAGTAATTACTTATCCAAAAGAAATCGAAGAAAATATTGTAATTATGAGTAAATCTTTATGGAATTATAAAACCGACGATGTACTTTCGTTGGAAATCGAAACTGATGAATTTAAATTTTTTATTCTTATTCATGGTGTTGTTGCATAGAAGAAATATATTTTTATTTTGGTCAGGAATAGACAAGAGGAAAACAAAAGCCAGAGTTATCAAGAAAAAACTTACTTGAATGTTTATTAGAATATTATGTATTGTATCAAAGATGTGTTCATTCATATCGTACTCATTCATTTTCCAACAGATTAGATAAAGAGTACGTCGTGTAAAAAAATATTGATAAATCGATTGAAATTCATGCTGAATAAAATAAAAATATTTCGAAAGGAAAATCTTTTGATTGATTTTAATTACCTGTCCGCCAAAATCCCAAGTACGAAACGTAATTGGACCTAATGATGTACGAGGAGTTTTATCGTAGATCCATTCGGATATATCAACAATTGGAAAATTTCGAATTGTTGTGGATTTCTAGAAAATTAATTTAGATAGAGAAAAGGTTAAGAATTTCCCCATAGACATAGTTAAATGTTTTGTTGTAAGAAATTTCTGGATAAACTTTACCAGCGAAAAGACCTTGATCTTTATAAGAGTCACATTAATGTTATACTTATAAAGTTGTCACGTCGCTATTTGAAACATGCCGCTTTTTTTCTTGAGGGTAAACTTTAAATTGATCGCATACGTTATGGATTTCGTTAGTTTTGTTTATACAAAGACTTTTTATTATTTATTCTAGATAACCTTTTGGACTTTCAATGAGAATATCTCAGTAGTTCGGCTTTGGATTATTTATGCATTATGTTTAAAAAAAGGAATGAACTGAGAAAATGATGGTATGTTTTATAATACAGATTTAAATGTAATGTCCTTCCAGAGCTGTGCACATGATCGAACCTATGAATCGTAATAGATTCATTAAATTTGCATTAATCGATCGCTTATATAGTAATATCCTTAAGAATATCAGAGTTCGGTTTTTATTTACTTTTCGTTGAAGTTGTTGTGTATTGTTATTGTTACTGATATAATTTTCGCGTTTAAACGCTTGAAGGAGTGATGTTTTGCCTGTTTGTTCACTGCCGAGTAGCATTAGTCTCATACGATTATATGTTTTCGTGCTAAATATTAGTTAAAATAGCACTAAGAAATGTCTATGCTGCAAAATTCTTACTCATCACATAAGCTTTTCATATAAGCAATAATTTCAACTGTTCGATAATTATTTGCAATAAAAGACGACAACGGCTCTTTAGTGATATCAATCATTTCAGTTTGTTGTGCACCAAGCATTTTTGCAAATAAACTAATTATCTAGAAGAAAAATGATTATCTATTTATTGTTTAAGACGTATATTGAAAAACAAAAAAAGAATTCAATGTATTTACGTATATTGTTTGATTACAATAAATTGAAAAAGAAAGAAAAAAAATATCAAATTTGTTGCGTTGAATTGTGCTGACAAGAATGAAATCGTTTAATATGGAAAAAAGCTAACGCGTATTGAAATATAAAATATATTTATCACAATAACTAAAACTTGTTTTTTTTTGTTTAAACAATTCATACTTCAACTTCAAAGAATAGTATCACAAATCCATACACTGAACTTCACAGTAGAATTCAATCATTCTCTATTTCATAGGAAGTAATTCTGAGTCAATATTTCAGTTTGTTTCGTTCCTATTAAAGTTCTTTTTAAAAAAGCATATCATTTTCTATAGGCTTGAAACTTTATTTTTTAGCAGACTGTCCACACCCATGGAGATCAAGATTCCATAACTTTTGCATTGAACCAATAGATAATGGTATCTAAAATACCGAAAATTTGACAGAAAAAACAAAAGATTTTCTATACCATTTACCTCTTTTAAACGTAGATTATCACGTAAAATCAATGTGCCAAGATTTTCTAATAGAGAAATACTAGATGGAATCGAAACAAGCTCGTTTTGACTTAAATTAAGGCGAGTCAGCACTGGAAATAATAACGATGAACGTAATACTGTTATATCCATATCAGGAGAAGATTTGACTATCGACTAGAAATAATAATTCAGTTTTCATTAAATGTAATAAAAAGAAAAAGCTGTCAGTGCAATCCCTGTGGGGTTAAAATGTGAAACACGATGAAACTTCTTTTCTGGAATTCGACTATCACGGTCACTGATGGTCTGCGGAGCTTCTCTGTTACAGTCTGTATTATGATGTATGAAGTCTCTAGAAACCGCCACAGACCGTTACAGAGAAATTTAATAATTAATTAATTAACCAATTAACTGATTAATTAATTTCTCTGTAACGGTCTGGGGGGGTCCAAATTTCTACCCTATATACTTCAACACTCCTTTCAGATCGTGTTTCACAAAATATTCTTACGAGTAATGATAATTCATTGATTTTATTGTCACTTAGATTGAGATCATGTAAAAGTTCTAGTTTTGAATGACGTCGATGACTGCAACATTGACCGGCTTGATCTGATTTTGATAGTGGATTTACTCCTACTGTTAAATTCGTTGATGTAAGAACTTTATGGCGTGATACAGATCGACTGCGACGCCGTTTTGACATATCTGATTGGCTATTGTGTTCTTTTAATTCAGGTCGGAAACAAATATTTTCCGATGCTGTTGTATCAAAGTGACGATTTTTACGATAGGATTTTTCTCGTCGTGAGGCGACTACTAATGATTCAACTAAAATACTATGCGTTAGACGATTAAATGAGAGATCGAGCATTTTCAAACGGGGTGGATACGAAGATATCGTTGATGGATCAGTAAGAATGTTGTGTGAAAGATTTAATGATGTTAAATATGGAGTAAGACAGCAAAGCATTGGTGGAAGTATTTCAAATTGATTATAAGATAAATTTAAATTATTTAAACGACTTATTGTTGATGCGGATGCAGATGAAGATTTCGCATTTGACCCTTGTTGTTGATCATCGTGAGTCGATTGAGTTATATGATTTTGCCAAAGACATAAACGTTTTACTGGCGTACATACAGGTGGAGGCGAAACTGGATTTTCGTAGGTTATTTTTAATTGTGACCGTCGCTCAAGTTCATCTTCGTCGTCAGGCGAAGGTGGAATATTATTTGTTGGTGCTATTTGAGCAAAAGTTGTCGAGCGAGGTGGAGCAGATGCTGCAGGAGAAACCGTGGATAGATTAGCTGTAGTCACAGAAGATGATAGTGTTGTCGGTTTAACTTCATTGGTATTTAGTTTATTCAGCGAAATGATGGTAGCTTGAGAACGAAATTCACTAGTTGTTCGACTTTGATTCGTTGAATGTCGAGCTGAAAAACAGACAAATAGTTCTAGTTTATTTTCAGGTTGAAAAAATCTTTCGATGTGAACTTTAAACTGACATGCGAGGTGACTGTGAGCGAGACTGACACTGTTTCTTCTTTTATTATGCAGACAGAGTTATTCCCAAAGAAACAACTGTTAACTATGCGTGTTAGTAAAGCATCTCGTCTACAAATTAAGTTCGGTGCATTGGCGTTATACGTACATGTTAAATGGCGGCCACTTTTATCGCCATTTTTAACGGCGACAAACGTTGGTGTTGGCAGTTCTTTCAAGGAATTATTGGCAACATTAAGATCAGTCAGTATTGGTGCTGACCACATTTCCACAGGCAAATATTGCAGTTGATTATGAGCTAAAATGTATTAGAAGTGAAAAGCATGAAGCTTTATTTACGCTTATCTCCCTTTCAAGCGCTTTTTCAGAATGTAAGTACTACTAAAGATCTCAATGTGATAAAAATTTAAAGAATCAACAATAACAAACTGAAAAATTCTCGCATTGAGTCCGGGAATTTCGACTACTTTTCCCTTTGATATTCAAACAAGAACAGAACAACATAGTGAAACTCCAAATCGATTTAAAACCAAACAGATGATTTCGCTCCCCATAAGTAGGATCTATTTCCGCCATAAAACTTGCGGCTAACGTAAGCATGAATCCTCGTCGTATTAGGTTTCAATAAAATTATTGAAACGCTCTATACTATAAAGCCAAATGAACTATAGTCTAAAATTTACCTGCATACGCTCTTTGTAATGATCGTAATTGAAACATAGCCGAAGGTAAATAAGTTAAAGCATTATGTGAAACATCTAATTCGGTTAATTGATGGCATAACCAAACGTTACTATCATTTGGCAGTTCGCCGAGTTGATTATTCGATACATTTAATATTCTTAATGAATACATTTGTAAGAGAAATATTGGCAAAGATTCTAATGAATTATCTGATAAATCAATTCGTGTTATACAATGAAAAAGTAAATGACGATTTGATGCTGTTATATCTGATAATTGAGTAAACGTATCTTTATTAACAAATATCGATGCTTGTATAAACCATAATGGATCAAGAGTTTTCAGTGGACCGTAATGATGCCATTGAATTCCAACTGGTATCGATGGAATCGATGATGATGACGATGATGATGGACTATGTGTTGTGGCGGACAACGGGCGTGCTGATGAGAAATGACTTTTAATATGTTCAAAGCTCGTTGTCAAAATTTGATATCGTTTACTCGGACGTCGTTTTAGAGCAGGTTCAACTGAATAATTTGTTTCCGATATATTATTATTATCATCTTTTTTATCTTCATTGGTGCTGATCCATATTTTTGATAAATCAATATTTGACCAAAATTTTTCATCAAACGAATATAAAGAATTTGATGCAAATTGCCGTTTGGTTAATTTAAATTCGTTATCTTGTAAAGCACGATATTTAAGTAGATGCCCGATAAGATACGATTGCTTGCATGAATTAAATGCAAGAAATTCTTTATCCGTTGCAAGAGAATTCATAAGATATTCAATAAGTTGTATATTACCAAGACGACATGCACATGATAATGCCGTTGAACGTGTTACAAAACATGTGTCTGTATTAGATGTTCGACTAGAAATTTCTTCGTAAGATAAATTTACATTAGCACCATTCGAAACAAGTAAATGAACTAATTTAAAATTTTGTTGCTCAATCGCTTCATGTAAAGCTGTTCGGCCCGTATTCGAATAGATATCAAGATTAAACGGACAAAATGATGAATTCGTTTTTTGAAGAGTTGCATTGAATTCCGCTAGAGTTACTATAGAATCTATGGGGGAAAAAAAGCAATATAAAAGATTATGATCGTTCTTTTCGGTTTTAAATTCATTACGTTCGGAAGTAAAGTAGCTATGTGTTGATCGACGTTTGAATAATTCTACTTCTGATGAAGTTAAAGCATGAACACGGAACGAGAGAAGATATTCAACAACATCGAAAAATCCCCCGAGTACGGATAAATATAAACTAGTTTGTTCATTTAAATCTTGTGCTAGAAAGAAACAAAGAATTGTAAAAGCAAAAGTTCGTTTTCTTTTTGGTATGTTAGTTTGTAATCTTGCTTCATAATTTATTCCTATTTGAAATCGAAAATGACCTTTAGAGATTCGACATACGCAATAAAAACTGAAATAAGAAAATTTCCATTCCGTTGAGGTCAACTGATGCTACCGACATTAGTATAGGCTTCTTTATATGACTGTTAGAAATTTTGCAGAGGAGAATTTAGAGGTACTATTTTCCATATTTCATAATATTTTTCTCAAGATCGAAAATGTAAATCGATCCGCGAAACTTAATCTTATGTATACATTTAAATAAACATAATACTCCTATATTTAATCTACGGACTAGTATTGAATTTCTGGTATTATGTAATACGCACGAAGAACAGCTCTATTCTTTCAATTATAAATAGCTCAGTAAGATATCGAACATGTGTAAAATAAATCATACCATTGAGATTAAATGGAAAAACATATGACCGTTGTAAACGATCGATAAAGACGCTACACGACGAAAATGGATAATTCGGATACGTTAATAACAACTGTACAATAGGTAGATGACCTTGTGAACAAGCAGCAGCAAAGGGAAGAATCTGTTCAAGTGTTGCGACACAAACTAAATGTGGAAAATGCTAAAAGAACAGAAAGAAAAATCTTAATAAAACACGAACACATGATTGTCATCTTACAGTAAGAATCATTTGAACAATCTCAAGATTTCCAATTCGACACGCTATATAAAGTGGAGAATAAGATGTCTGACGATGAGGTTTTGCGATTGCTCCATGTTTTAACAGTAACTTTACTAAATCTACATTGCCTGTTCGACAAGCTCTACAGAAAGAAAAACCATTTTCAATCTGATAAAAAATCTATACCAATGAAAATTTACCTATACAAAAAATTCAGTGTATCACTTCCATTCGGACTTGAATTCAATACTGCTTTCGCATGAGCACCCAAATGTGCAAGACACTGTTCGGCTTTTGCTACATCACCGTCGAAACAAGCATCAAGTAATTCTAAATAGAATTATAATTATTGCGCGATCGTTATATTGTTTTGTTCGATTTTACTTTTTTCTGTTTCATGGCGAACTTGTTGTCGAAGTTCAATTTCATTTTGAATCATTTCTACTGTATCAACTTTGCGATTTATTTGAGCTAACAATAAAGGCGTATAACCATGTTTATCGCGTATAGTAACATCAGCCTTGTGAAATAATAATAGAGCTAAGATTTTTTCATTGCCAACTTCAGCAATCATATGTATAGGTGTCTAAAGAAATAGGAATATATATATGAATATTATATTGTATTGAAATGAATTAAAATCAAAAAATAATTAAAAGAGCAAAAAGTCTTTTTTCAATCTATTCAATTCTATTTCTCTACGTAGTCTGATGAATCGGTAGCGGGTTTTTCAACTTTTCAAATGTTTTTTTAACTTTTGTTAACAATGGATATTTTCCTTGTCCACAAAAATTGCCAGTAAAATCATCCAAATCAATTGCCCAGATCATTGCCCCAGCGAGACCTTGTTTAGCAATAAATTGACATTTTTTTTCTACTGATCGTTGATTATCAAACCCAACCCATTGATCATCTTTGTAAGCGAATGGTACTTCTTGTTCTCTGTCATATGCAATCTGCCAATGATGTTTTCTTATTAAATTACATATTTCATAGTACGATAAAAATCCACTACTGTTAGTATAATTGCCAGGTAAACCAGCACCTTGTGATGAAGCATATGGCCTTCTATTGGCAATATTTTTCTCTTTTAATTTAAATGTTCGACCATAGAAACCGAGGCCAAGGACAAGTTTCGATGGTGGACAGCCACCTTTAAGCCAGGTATTAACTGTTGCTTGTTGATTTAACAATCGTTGTACACCTATTTCAGTGGAACGTGGATATAAAGGACTATTAAAACCGATATGAGTATTCCAACTTCCTGTAAAAAGAGATGACAAGGTTTTTTTTGCGATTGGAAAAATTAATTTTCAATAAACGAACCATGATAATCGTAAGCCATTAGATTAATAAAATCAAGAAAAGTTGCAATTTCTTTAATATTATAACCGGCTTCGATTTTTGGTCGATAGGCAGCAACAGCTGCTGTTAATAGAAGCCGTGTACGATTAGTTGTAGAGGCTTCCTTTTGAAATGCTAATCGATAATCTCGAACCATTGAAGAAAATGTGCGACGATCTTTTTCCGTTTCAGGATATTCCCAATCAATATCTAAACCATCGAATTTATACTTCCGTAAATATTTTATTGTATTTCGTATAAATTCATGACGTATTTTTTCCACTTCAAAAATATATCGAAATTCTGTTGCATTCACCGTTGCACCGCCCAATGATAATAATGTTTTCAAATGGCGATTTTTATTCTTGAATAAATTCAATTGTCCATACATTCCCATAAGTGACGATGATGTCATATGATTATTGTCGACAATTGATTTAATATCGTTCATTTCAAATGAACTTGGACTTCGAGTTTTCACATTAATATTTGCAAATGCATAATAAACATGGGTGCAAAGTGACGGATCAATATGTGACGGAGAAAAATGACCAAGACCTTGTCGATATTGAGACCAATTCGTAAAATAACAACCGATAACATATTGTCGACTATATATCGAATGAATCGATACTGCTATTAGCAGTAGAATATAGACTATAAACAACTTCATTACTTTCTATCTATGTTCATGTAGCAAAAACTAGATGTTTTTTATTTTTATCCTTTGTTTTTATGACCTGATTAAATAGTAGACGACTGTTTAAATATAAGTACAAAATATTTACTATTGTCGTCAGACGACAATGTCAAATATTGATCACACAAGAGCAAAACACAATCGAAGGATTGATCCATTCGGTACGTTTTTGTTTATCACGATAGATTTATGCTTACTTTATAATCGTAACGTTCGCCCGTCTGTACATTTAGATCAGCACCATGATCAATGAGAACCATTATAAATTCTAACGACGAATCAAGAACTCTATTATCATTTTGAAGAGTTGCTTGTGCAGCCGATATACATGCTGTATGTAATGGCGTACAACCGAAACGATCTATGGCATCGATATTATTGATTTCATCACCGACGAGAAGATCCTATTATTTCCAAAACAAAAGTAATTCTTAAAAAATTATATTTGAATTCGATGTTACTTGAAGAAGATCAACATTTAAATAAAGTGCGGCTTGATGAAGAAGTTTGCCCGGATAATTATCATCATCATCGTCGTTATTCATTTCGAGATCATATGATGTTTATTATACGCGTTATGTCAAGGACAAGAAAATTTTCTATTTAATGTTAGATTTTAAATTAACAATACATTCGTATTAGTTCATCTATTATCTATGAGAAAGTAGTACTCAGAAAAAATGACGAATATTTGAGAAACGTTTGGAAAAATATCTTGACTTGCTACAAGCAGCAAAAGGGATTATATTGTCATTTTTTTTATTTGTACAATTTTCAACCAATCCCATTGAAGCAGAGACCTCTGTTCGGACGAGTAGAAAAAAAATATTTGGCGACAAAACTCACGAGAATTCTACTCCTGCCATCATGTTAACTTGTCAAAAAGTCATGTTGTTTATTTATTTTCAAAGTAGAAACTAATTTTTCGATAATTCTATCAGACAAAATAATTCAATTGACATTTACTAGCCATACTGAAGTGGAATACAAACATAGCAATTCTTAGGACATGTCTAAAATAAACTCATCATTTATATTACATAAACACTGCTCTCAACAATGGAACATGCGTTTTTACGATGTAATTTTTCATGAACAATAAAAACATGTTCTCTTGTCTTTTAATTAATAGCTTTGATTGCTATGTTACAAGAAAAAAACATAAGAGACTTGAGTACTAAAATCTCATTTTCTTCTTCAAACGTTTAAAATATATTTATTTCAAACAATATTCAACGAAACAATTATATTATTGAGATTTTCATAAATTAGACTGATATAAAGTACTTAAGAATTCTACACATAGTCGATTGCTATAATAATAATCAATGAAATGACCTTGTTTTCAGGGATGTTATTTCATCAGAATATATAACCTTTTATTATTTTGCCAATAGACCGATCATTTTGTGTTTCTTAATGAAGCAGTTTACTTCTACTATGATTCTGCTACATAATTTTAATATCAATACCAAGAGCAACCATAACCTTATCATTCGAGGTTGCTTATCAGCTGGCAAACAACTAGCATGCTTTATTAATAACTATCGTACTGGTTCTTTTTTAATCTAAAAAAATAGTTTTATTCTTCATGCAATTTCTGAAGTATGTTTTCCTCCGAGCGATAGTTTTGAAAAAAGGCGTGCCAACGTTTGTTTTCAATCGATTCATCTCTACAAGTATTTGAGGTATTTTTTTTCCTAATAATAATATCATGAATTATTACCTTGACTGAAAATAGAATTTCTATAAAATATTTAATAGTGTGATTAACTATTGTTCAAAATGCATTGACAGAGACAGTTGATAAATATATTCGATCTTAATTGAAATGACTGCTGCTACAACATGTGGTTTTAGGTCAAGGATTTATTTTGAAAACGAGTAAGAAAAATGTTGATTATATAACGAAATACATTTAATATGTTCTCTCGCACATTCTATGACCAATTGTCTCGACGTTTTGTCTGTGTTGAATAGGTCAACTACATGATTAGTAGACTCATTTTCGGACAATAACAACAATTATGTTGTAGAGAGTGATTTTTCTTTATGTAGTCGATAATGCAATAAAAAAAGAAGGAAAGATGGTTTGTTTGTTCTTTCACTGTCATGTTCTTATTCGATTACGCAGCCACAGAGAGGAGGAATGTTATTGCCGTAGCACACGTTATTTCAGCATCGGCTTATGTCTATGTATATTTTGTTGTAGTTGCATATGATTCATTCACCTGTAACACCCTTATGTGCGTCATCATAGACTTACATGTGTGATAATATAGTCAAATAAGTTTCAATGATTAATGTAGTTGGTTGTCAAGAATAAGTAGAAGCGTGGTACTCCGCATATTGCAGCTGTTTATTAATAGTTTTTCTTTCCTCTTGTCGTTTACCGCTGACTAATACTATTAGATTAAATAAATAATAGATTTGTATAACTCATTTATAGAAGAAAAAACAATGGGTAAAGTAGTTTCAAAAATCATGAAAAAACTATCTGCTGATGGGCCAAAACGTATACTTATGCTTGGCTTGGACAATGCAGGTAAAACAACAATACTCTATCGAATGAAACGGGCAGAAGATTTCAATACTGTACCAACGATAGGTATGTTTTTGTTGTCTTCAAAATTAAATGACTGTGCTTCTTCGTTTTTTGATGAAAAAGGTTTTAATGTGGAAACAATATCGCCATGTCGTGGAGTATCCTTGACAGTTTGGGATGTGGGTGGTCAAGATCATTTACGTACATTGTGGCATCATTATTTTGATAATGTCGATGGCCTTGTTTTTGTTATTGATTCAACTGATCGTCATCGTCTTTCGCTTTCGAAAGCCGAATTAAAAGGAATCTATCAACATGAATCAATGAAAAATGTTCCACTTATTATTATTGCTAATAAACAAGATAGTAAAGAAGCTCTATCTGCTGAAGTTCTAGCGGAAAAGCTTGACTTAATTCATTGGCCTAATGAATCATACTTTATTATACCATGTTGTGCATTAACAGGTGATGGTTTAACGGGTGCATTTAAATGTCTAGCAAGAATGATAAGAAAACGAAATAAAAACCATCGATTAGAGACAATTTAAAGAGTTTATGCTTGAGGATTTTTCTTTTATATGTCAAATAAATTTAGCAGACGGTGATTCTAGTTCAAATGTATCAGTTTTTCTTTTGCTATTTTTTTGTATCGAAATGAAATATATAAATCAATAAAATTTTTGTTACTGATTCTTAATAATAGTTTTGTTTTTATCATGGATGAAATATTAGTCATAGAATGATTCAATGCATATGGCAGTAGAATAACGGATGAGTATGAGTAATTCATTCGTCGTGCTCTTCCAGTACCATTAAAACGTAGAAGCTAAGTCTTTAGGAATAACTGAGATTTCAGCACATTGATTGAAATAAATCGTTTTTCTTGATTAGAATAAATACAAAATCGGATGAATTACCAATAAACATGCAGTGACTTAGAAACATTGACACAAAATATATTCAAAATGTTTTTTTTATACGGCAATTTTTGTTTGAATCGTGTCTATGGTAATGATGGAAATTAGTTATGTTACAATGACGAAGGAAGTATAATTTCATAGAGAATGGAAAAGATAAATTCAACGTAAACAAAGAAAGAGGAAAATACATCTCATCGAAATATACGTTTTACTACCTATTAGAAAGATTATGACCCTGGAACACAAGAAAACGACGTTAGAATGTTTCGTATTAGTCGAATGATTCTTCATCGCGAGTTGCTCATTGTTTGGCCTATTAAAGGCTTCCGAATTAATCTGAGTTGTTTTCCCAAAAGTCGCCAATCCCTGCGAAGAACTCATGGAGTCATTGAAAAGTAATTTACTACGAGTAGATACTGTTGAATATGGGATATCATTTTAAACTTATTCGTTCAATTAACGACACACAGAAACTCAATTTTATTGAATTCTTGAATTAGGGAAGAGAAGTTTCCAGATTCAGTTTTAGATTAGATGAAAGATATAGTCTCTTCTGACAGAATTAACAATACGCAAGTCTCGCATTTCAAATTGGTCTCATCGTAAATATTATAAAATCAGTCGACAATAAAATTGAATCCGAGTGAAATGTACCAAATTGATCGTAAGAGTGTGTGCGAAAGGTATATTTATCCAATATGTTCTTTTTTCTAAATTTTATCAAATATTCATGATAAAAATTACATTTTTTAGGGGCATGGAGCTGAAATGGGGCTCAGTAATACCTACGCCCTCAAGAGATATTATTAAAATGGTGACAGCTCCGTAATCCATGAAAAATTGATGCAATCATTTATTTTCCGGCGTACATTCGTATCAGGGATGCACCAGTGCCAGTATTATACTGGTCTACTGGTCCAGTAAATACTGGTTTTCTACTTTGGAAAATAACTATTAGCTAAATGAGTCATTTTCTCAGCCACCACTCTCTTTGACTATATTCAAGTGAAAAATTGAGTTTTGCCCCATCTTGAAACAGTATAAGATATTGAATGCTCAACTAGCTGATAACGTTATATAGAACATTTTTCAATAGTTTTCAACGTGTTTGAAGAAAGAAGATCATTAATTCAGGTCGTAGTCATGGTAAAAAAAAGAAATTGTGCTCGAAAATCTATATTGAGCATATTATATAGCACTAAAAGTCAGTCAATCGAGAAAACAATAAATGTATATGTTGTAAACAATGACAATTGTCACTTGTATTAGTGTTAAATAAGAAAATACTATTGATACGAGGGAAACTAATGCACTGATTTTATTCAATACTAATAAAACTACGATATTGATGTGTCAAGTTCAACTTGTAAGTATAAATTCAAAACGATAGAGTTAGGGGCAGTATTTTTGATCACATATGTTAAAAGATTCGATTAAATTATTGGGATCGTTACAAAATTGAACAGGTAATAGTGACATTGCTTGTTTTTCGTGTTTTAATTTTCATTTAATATATGTATTATCTGTTTCACATCCGATATCGTGAACAAAAAAGCGTTAGCTTTAGCTATGTAACTTATTTATACACAAACTAATGCAATAGATAGATGTGAAAATAGTGTCATTCGACTGAGAGAGAAGTAGAAAAATCAAGCCATTTACTTATATAAGATTTATGTATCACTAAAAGTTAATAAAGTTCATTAAATATCCATGTTTTGTTTTCTTGATCAATTTAACCTAAGTTCAAATGGGTATGTTAAACATAGTATTCCGATTCATTGGTTTATCTCATAAGATTGTTTTACTATCAGACTAAGTCCATGAATGCAATTATTTTTTTTTTCAAAAACGTTGAAAACTATTGAAAAATGTTCTATATAACATTATCAGCTAGTTCTATTCAATATCTTATACTGTTTCAAGATGGGGCAAAACTCAATTTTTCACTTGAATATAGTCAAAGAGAGTGGTGGCTGAGAAAATGACTCATTTAGCTAATAGTTATTTTCCAAAGTAAAAAACCAGTATTACTGGTGACCAGTATTTACTGGGCCAGTAGACCAGTATAATACTGATACTGGTGCATCCCTAGTCTAGATGCATCAGCCGATCCTTGGGGTGTGAAAGTCGAACGTGTTGAAGTCAAAGATGTTCGTTTACCAGTAGCATTAGAAAAAGCGGTGGCAGCTGAAGCATCTCGAGATACACGTGCAAAAATTTTCGCAGCTGCAGGTGAAATGAAAGCAAGTAGTAGTTTAAAAGCAGCGCCCGATACGATCAATGAATCACACAAAGCTATGCAGTTAAGATATCTACAGACATTAACACAAATTGTTGCTGAACGTAATTCGACGATGAGCAGACAGGAATATAAAGACCAATATTTCAAATAATCATCAGATAATAGTAAATACAGAAAATAGCTCCTGTGTGATACAAGAGCCGAATTTTCAGAAAAATATCGAGAATAAAATGATAGATTGACTTCAAATTCTAAAAACATGAGAGCTTTAACTGAACTGCTAAGGTAGCGATAGTTTAATTCATCACTGTAAAAACTCTATTTATAGAGAACAATTTTGATTCAAGATTTAATTATCTCGATGAACAAATGTGTGGCTAGCATTTCCTGATGACATCATTTTAACGATGGCTAAATCAACAGCAAATCTCACTATATTGAATTTTTCTGCAAAAATGTAAGATTCGTATTTTACTTCATCCAAAAAATCCGATAGAGGAGATCGGGAAAAGTTTCAGTCTCGAGATCATCCCCTAGTCGAGCTTTTTTATTCATGCGCTTGCCAACACTAGAGCTCAAGATGTGTCCATAGTGCATGACTTTCTTGCTCAAGACAAGCGCTTGAATGTTTGCATGAATAACAAAAAAATGCAACTATAAGTTTCTATTGCAAGTTGAGTTATTTTGAATGTAAAATTGAAAAAGTTCTTTAATAACGGAAGCGCTTATATTAGATAAAAATTCAAGCGCATGAGCAAGAAGTTTAAGAACTTGAGCTCACCGAAAGACCTCATGTCTTGCCTCAAGAAAGTCAAGAATTGCATCCACTTGCAAAAAAAAGTTCGACTAGGATCGTATCACGCAAATGTGAACGATGTGTTATATTCTACGTGAAGTGATTTTCTTCTTCGTTGTATTCGACATGCAATTCACTGATATTTTTCTAGCCTATAGAAAGAGTCTTGGCTATAAAAAATTCCGACATTTAACAACGCATGGGCAGTACTTCTCCTATATGAGATCCAACAACCACGGTTTATTTTACTCATCGAAGAAGAAACTTCGAGATTCAAATGTGATTTATTTGTCTACGCAAATATCAGCGTATATTTTTATTTTGATCATAACAACATAAAACCTTAGAACAAGTGAACAAAAAACGAAGAAGATTGAAAGAGAAAAAAAGCACGGTGACGAGTAGGGGTGGGCCATTAACATTAATTTAATATTAATGTTAATGTTTCTCATTAACCATTAATATTAATGCTTAATGTTTTCTGAGAAAAACTTAATTCATTAATATTAATGTCAATGTTCTTGAATGATCTTAACGGTTAACGGAAACATTCACCATTAGTATGAATAGTAATGTTTTCGTTAATATTAGGGATT
>CAJNYU010000361.1:54387-82769 GCA_905331475.1 Rotaria socialis | reverse complement strand
TGGTAAAAGTGAATTCTAATAATAAATTCTAAATTTGATCATCGCAAGTAATTTACATAGCCTTCTGCGTATAAGATATATTAACACTTGTATTTTAAATAACAATTAGATAATACGTATTTCCTTCGCACCGTATCTCGTAGCCGAGTTAAACTCGAATACGATCTAGTTGTATCATCATTTTAACAATAGTTATTCATATATAACAGTAACTATTTTTCCGGCCATTGTACGTACCAGATGAGCCTGAAACACCAGCAACAACAACACCTGTTGATGAACCCGGAGCCCATTTTGTTACACGATGATTATTTAATTCCGCCACAAATATATTTGAAATTGAATCTACCCATATGCCATAAGGATAACTTAATTGAGTTAGTGCACTTCCAGCAGTACCAGTACCAGCTTGAAGTACACCAGTAGAACCACCACGTGCCCATCGTACAATACGATTATTATATGCATCATTGATATAAATGCTTTGATTTGCATCAACATAAAGATAACGAATGCCTGTTACAGCGAGTTGGCTCAAAGCAGTTCCGCCCACTCCTGTACCAGCTACAAGAGTGCCGTTAGCGGCATTCGATAAATAGTACATTATTCGAAAGTTACCACTATCACTAATATACATATTATCATTTGAATCTATAAATACCCCAGATGGTTGATATAGTTGATTCCAAGCAGTGCCCCTTGTTCCAGTTCCTGCATATGTGACACCAGTAACATTCCAGTATGTTCCATTATAACCTAAAATCGAAGAAACAAACCGCAAATATTCAATATTGCATGAAAATCATTATTTGTATCTAGACGCACATGGATTGCTCAATGCAGTCGTCGTTGTAGTTGTACTGGAAGTGGTACTTGACGTCGTGCTTGACGTCGTGCTTGACGTCGTACTGGAAGTGGTACTTGACGTTGTGCTTGACGTTGTGCTTGACGTCGTAGCTGAGGTGCTACTTGAGGTTGTACTTGAGGTTGTAGCTGAAGTGCTACTTGAGGTCGTGTTTGTGACCGTAGCGGAAGTGTTACTTGAGGTCGTGTTTGAGACCGTAGCTGAAGTGCTACTTGAGGTCGGGTTTGAGACCGTAGCTGAAGTGCTACCTGAGGTCGTGTTTGTGACCGTAGCTGAAGTTGTAGTTGTATCCGAAGCTATAGATGCAGTACCTTGACATAACATTAGGAATAAATATTTGAATATTCTTTGGAAAATAGAACTTCCACTCAAATGATTCGACAAAATCTGAATGTCCTCACTTCTTCACCTAATTGAAGCTGCAATTTATGTTAGCTTCATTTCATGCGCCAGTGATCCTACAACTACATAGATTTCCTTTTGTGCTCTGAAACTATAGGAATAAGTAAAGAATTTGCAACATCGTGCTTTCATATTGTCTTCCATTAATTCTGTCATCAATGCTAAATGCATGCTTTTTATATATGTACTTCAATAAAAAGGTGATACTTTCGAATTGAGAATAATACATGTATCAAATTTTGCGACACAAAATCATATTGTCAAACATTTCTAACTGAGAGAAATATCAATTCATCTATGAAAAAATTTTGAATTAAATAAAACAAATATTTTCTGGAGTGAAGACAAAGTCATATGAAATAAAATGCCATTCCATGTTTGCAAGCACGGATTGAGCCGCCTGCTCGCATATAAATGAGGTAAGGGTTTCTTAGAAAATTTGATCAAAGGTAATCAGGATCCCATCAGTTGAATCTGGGGTTTGATTTTCCACCCGAGCTTCCTATTGGCTAAAAAGTTGACTAATCACAAATGAGCTTTTCTAATTTTCGATTTTAGCTCGTTTCGATCAACTTTGGAATAGGCATGGATATGCAATGCCAGAGTAAATACTGAAAAGCTGAAGGTCGGAGAAAGACTGCAGTTCGAAACACTGAGCCACTACATCTGTCAAAGTTAGGTATGCAACGGTGACGGTGTATTACCGGTAACCGGTCTATTTCGGTCACCGGTCCATCGATCACCGGTTCTTAACGGTAACCGGTCGTACTAAATCAGCTATGCTTGGAACTAGTTGCTAATGGAAACAATCACTTTCGGTTTCCCATGGTTTTAACAGCACTTTAGTTACCATAAATGTAATTATCCAAAGTCAAAAGTTTAAGTTGAGGAGATATTAATGGCGCTGGCCATTTATCTTTTTTCAGATATCTTCTTAATAATTGCTGATAGTGGAGCTGATACACAGATTATTTAATTGCATAGAGTACTCATTTACAGATGTCATATACGTATATAAGCAGTCATAGTTGAACTAGCATATACCATTAGTGGATGCTCACTTTTATGCTAAAGATGATCGTGTTGCACAACCTTTCTGAATTTTACTATCGATAAAGAATTTAAGTTGTTACAAAATCATCAAAGGTTAATACTATACAAGATTGTCAGTACTCTGATTCTCTTATTCCATATTGTAGTTTTCATAAGACTTCAAATAACTCAGAGTATTCATTTAAAAGATCGCTAGTTTTCATTTTTAAAGTTTTTTCTTTAATATTGTCTAGATAATTTATACGTGGGAATTGTAGTTTAATGTTGCTGAAAAATGTGAATAATTTGAGTATCCAAACTGAAAATTGTACTACAGGTGTTTATCGAAATGAAAAAATGTGTTGCAAAGCGCACGTCTATTCATGTTTCAACAATGTTTGGATGTGATTCAAGTATTAAATGACTCTTGACAGTTTCTATGGTTTAAAAATATGTTGATTAAAAATGAATGAACACTATGTAAGTCGCTTCTTTAATCACAAAAATTCTACAAATGAGTTTTTTATATGCCAATATTTAAATCAAGGATTTGTAAAGGTAGACAATTGGTGCAATTACTACATGATCAAGATTTGTACTATCGAGAAATTCTCGAAGCATCAATAGGATCTTTAACTACCTATTGATACGAAAAAATATCATCGATAACTTTTAACCTGTGCAAACCGGTGGTTATCTCTTCTTTCATTTTTCTAAATTAAAAATTAGTACCTTCAATTAATAGTATAGTAAAATTGAATATAATATGCTCGGAACTCGAAAAAATACTGTTTATATTTCTTGAAGTATGGAAAATACCAGAATTAATTCTTCACGAACGAAAGTTTATATAAATTGCTTTAGAAAATATTTAAACAATGCAATACAACTTAAGAGTCACAAAATCAATATTGATTACTTGTATAAATACAAGAAATACTTATGATTAATTCTTAGAAAGTCAAACATATCATGATTTATTTTAGCAAATAGAAAAATGAACATGTTATGCTACATGATTACTTTTAAAATACTTTTTAAAAGTTTGAAAACTAGTATATACTGCCTCATGTTTCGAAAAACAACTGACAAATATTTTTAATACCCTTTAGCACGTCAAAACTAGAATAAAAGACATATGATCCTGAAAGTAACATAGCACTTGACCAGTAAACAAATTCTAATGCATCTATACTGCTCATAAACTGAATTCCAGTCTCGTTTGCCTAATAGTATTTACCAGTTCATACACTATGGAAAATACCGGCGCATTTTTTCATACGGGTACACTGATTTCTACGGTTCTGTAATAATAACAGGTGTTTATATAGCTTACATCGATCTATAGCATTCTATGCTGGTTCATAACGGTCTACAGATGCACCGGTGACCGTTAAGAACCGGTGACCGGTGGACTGGCTACCGATAAGACCGGTTATTGTCACCGTTCCATCCCTAGTCAAAGTATGTATCTTAGCCAATTTTGATTGCAGTTTACAGGGTGTGGGTGTGGGTGTGTTGACGTGGAAGAAGAGGCCATGAATACCCACACCCACACCCAATCCTTTGGATTATTGTGTATGGAATGAGTTTGTACAACAAATTAATTGGGATAAGGTCCAATCAAAAATAAATGTGGAAACTTCGGATTTCATCCGAGAGTTATGCGTATTGCAAAAAGTGCAT
Source organism: Rotaria socialis (assembly GCA_905331475.1). NCBI lineage: Eukaryota > Metazoa > Rotifera > Eurotatoria > Philodinida > Philodinidae > Rotaria > Rotaria socialis. Next base: position 78,784 of record CAJNYU010000361.1, on the reverse strand, counting down.
GGGACATATGAGTCATTCTAGAATGTCTGAATACCAAAATTATCATGAGAAACTAGGTAATTTGATTTCTGGATGCAATTTTTGTGCATTTTGAGACGTTTTTCAGGAGATGTTTCATCAGAAAGCTACGGTTTAGTTCAAAACTAATATCAGATTCGGAGTCAGCGTTAAAAACTGAGTCGATTTATATATGTTGTGAATAATTCTGAGGAAAAATTTATTTTTTGAAAAAAAATCCCTGTACCTCCCTCAGGGATGGTCTGGTCAATAATGACAATTTTTTCGATAACTCAACCATTTCTTGAGGGATCCTTCTCATCTTCGAACTCGACCGAGATATTGATGAGATCATTGTATGTACAAAATTTCATGGTAATTGGATGAGGCTTTCAAAAGTTATCGTGCCTACGGCAGGACACACTGACCGATTCTAGAGTGCACTCAATTTTTGAGTACACAAAAAAAACTAACTGATGAATTAAAACGTGGTGTTAAAAGAATTAGATCAGATTTTGTGTTAGAAAGTTGTTGTAGTTGGACTAATCGTTTGTGCCATTTGTCAATAAAACGTGGTGACTATTTATGGTAAATAAAATGTATTATTTTGTAGAGAATTTCACGCCCTATCTTTTCAAAAAAGAATTAGGTCAATAGCATAAAATCTCAAAAATTTATGGCCAAATTACAAATCGGCCACTTATTCCGTCATACCCTTTATGTGTGCTGATTCAAGGGAAAAAGCACGGAATCAATTTCTTCTAAAGTCTAACTACGTGGAAAAAAGATTCGATTAATGTCTCAAAACATTTCATATGAACTTTCCTGCCTAATTGTGCAATCAATCGGCTTAACCGATTGGATCTAGAGAAAATATAATTCTGTTGAATACGATTTGTACCCGAAATGCGGAAAGATTGAGGGGTGTCCAAGGACTAAGGAATGGGAATTCTTCCGATTCCTCCGAACACCAGCAATAAACAGAAAGACACTCGAGGAATTGGCGCTTGCCCCACAGACTACATGAATCCCCCTCAATACCAAGACATCTCCCTAACGAACACCACATCCTTCGGTATCCGCTCCATAATATACTACACAAAATACCTACACAATCACTCAGTTGCTCAGGTAGGAATTGCGTATCATCGATCTAACACACAAACTTCTCAGGTAAAAACTAGAAACCGATGGCAATCCCTCAACAAGGGATTTATGTGTACCAACCCGACAGTAGTGAAAAATACTAGGAAATGACTACCAATCATATATGGGTGTGGGTGCCAAGGTGAGTGTGATTACGAATGCAATCGCTAGCCACATACGTCACACTCCGTTAGAATGTGGAGAGGCTATGATAAAATTTTCAACCTTACGTCATGAAGTTTGTGAGTGATATTGATCAAGCAAGGATCAAAAATAGCTCATTTGACAACTCAGCTATCTCTGCCCATATTCATCTTTCATATTAAATTCTTTTTTGTTTAAACGACTCATGTCAGGATCAGGATGCAGTGTAGAACGGAGTTCGTTTTTAAATTCTTACTTTTTAAGTGGATAAAAGTGACCATCAGTGCAATGATTCAAAAATAGCTTAAAAAAGGAATGTCGAGTTGTATGTGTCTGAATATATAATAAGAAAAAAGTTTATTTGAAAAAAATGGCTCTGTACTGCACCACATTCTCATATGATCTTTCAAGCAAAAAATGAATTTAATATATAGGATGAATCTGGATAGAGAACTTTGAATTCTCAAATGAATTATTTTCGACCGTTGCTTATAATCGATATCACTTCCGAACACCAGGGTATAGAGTAGCTGTCTAATTTGAGTTCGAATATAAATGGAGAAAAGAAAAAGTTAAACTAAAAATAAATCTACTCTTAGATTTAGTTCAAGTTTAACTCTCCGATATATGCGACATATGAATACATACATACCCTTCATCCGCACCCACATTTGAGCACTCCTCTACGGCATCCGTCACTCACGCCCACATTTGAAGTACCCTTGGTACGCCGCATCCCTTCAGGGTACCCCGCACTCGCACCGGCACCCACAGTTACTCCTTAGTCCCCTCAACCCACACCCCTCCATCTTAAACTAAATCTATTTCTATTACTTATTTTCAAATTGATACCATGCACTTGGGTGTTCATTTATACTTGAATTCGAACTAGGCATCTCATGGTTAATTATACCTCAGTTGATAATTAAAAATCATTTTAACGTTTTGCAAATTTTCTGCAGTTAGCGTTTTCAAACATAGTTTTAACTCCTACGCTGGTTGAAGGTGAAAAGTCCTGATGATGAACGTTATTTGTATAAATAAGCAAAGATATATTATTATTTACTTTGTGCCGCTCCGCTTGTTGGTTTTATAAGAAGAAACGGAAGTGCTATGGCCACAGCAAGTACAGTCACTAAACAAGGTAATATACCACAACAGATCACCCATGCTATTTTCCGTCTTCAAGAAATAATTATCATGGAACAAATAGTAGACAGAAAAAATACTTACCTTCTATATTTTCTTTTTTGCTTCCGATTTTTTTGATGAGCTTTGATAGCATCTCCCCGATCTGACTCAACTTTCGTGATCTATTCTCATTTAAAGAATGGAGTATCGCAAAATCAATAACAAATGGTGTATCTTACTTGAAAAAAAAAGCGATCATCCCAATGAATTTCCTAGAAAAATAAAATAATACTGTATTGATTTTTCTTCACCATGCATTCACTATGAGTAACTACGTTAAGAGGAGTTACTTTGGATGAGGATGATGTACGTGAATCAGTTTTTGGAACATTTTTTTGAACGGATTGATTATTGTTAGTATTGTTTTTCAAGGTATCATTTCTTTGTTGAAGGTTTCCTGTAGGACGATTAGCATATGCATTTGGCTACAATAAAAAAACGTTGAATGAAATCATATTGATTAAAGTTGTCAATGTTTTGAATTCGGTCATAACGAAATAAATCTTTGTGAAAATAGAAACAAAAATAACTAACGAAAGATAAACTGGCATTATGTTTTATTAAATTTTCCTTTGCTAATATTTGATTGTTTGAAGGTACAATGGACACACGAATAATATTGTTCAATTGTTTTTCTCTTTTGATTGGATGAGAATAATGACGATGTATTTTTCGAACTTTCACCGTAGACTTTGTTGCATCGTTTGAAAATGACATCGTCCGTATGAAAACTGAACAAATTCCTTTTCACTATATAATGTTTCAGTTGTATTCATCGAAGCTCCTATTTTATGATGCAAAAAAATCTATTTTACTCATTCGAAAGCATAAAAAATGTATCTATTTGGCTTCATAATTATGATAATAATAATAATAAAATTTCTTTGAATAGAAAGAAACCGATTATCATACCGTACTTCATTTCAATTTTTTTCATTATTTTCGATGCAAGCATCTTTTCCAAAGGAGAAAAGAAGAAGCCCAATAACTTCTTTCGATTGTATGAGCTTAAATCTATTTTTGATCAGGTTTCTTCAATATGGAAAAAATAATCTAATATGTAAAGAAATTCATACTTTGTTTCATAATGCAGTTCTGTTTTGAATGTTTTCATCCTCTAGAGAGAATAATCAATAATTCACCATTCTCACCGATCGGTGAGTTGATTATTATTTTGAATGATAGAATTGAAAAGAGAATTCCTAGTTTTGAAAATACAGTGCTGGTCAAAAGTCCCGACTCCCCTAAACTGCTTTAACACTTCGAGCTGTTCCCTTGAATTTTCCACCACTTGCATACGTTAAGAATCCCTGATCGGCGACCTCGAATTAGCATCGATTTCATTCAATATAAGAGAGTTATAGATCAAACAATATCACAACCTAGGAGAGTTTATATCTTGGTTAATAAAACATTTGGAATGTCGTGGAACTCATCATTCAAAAACTTGGCTTCTGAACTTTGTCTCATATAATTTTCACGCGTAAATGCCTTAAATTTACCGGTATTCTATCATCACAAGAAACGGCTATAAAACGACATAAAACGGCATTAATTTTCACCCTATTTCGCCGTAACCCGTCAGCTCGTTTTACGGGTCGTTTTTTAAAGTTTTACATCGTTTTTATGCCGTTTCAGGCCGTTTTCTTTCACCTGGGATTTTTGTCGTGAGAATCTTTCAATGCGCCCCTATGAAAATCATCAACGAATTAACCGATTCACTTCAATTATTTTTCTCAACGTGATCATAAGCTCATATATAGTATCTAAAATTTTCACCTCTCTATCATGTACTGAACTACTATTACAATGGTAAAATGGCCTCGGTACTATGTTATATTTGATCCATTTACATATTGCGAAATTGTGAAGATGTTTCCAGCAATAACATACATGGAGTCGTGAGTAAACTAGGAAAAAACTCCTGTCTCTGATTCCTTGCGTGTTTTTTCGGTATCTCTCTAAATAAATCGCGCGGTCTAATCGAATGAGTCGGTCACAGTTGAATTGGATTATAAATGAAAATTTTTCAGAGGCACAGGAAAACCATTCTTTTCCTAGCTTTTTATTTTCACTATCGGATGTGCGTTTTTCATTGATGCTTTATCTTTGAGTAAAAATCTCATCCACGTCAATTTTAACCTTATCAAGAACCAGAAATAACCAAAATAGCTAGGTGGCGGGGAAACTTGAACAATATTTTCTATTTACTAAGATTGCTTCACTACTTGATGTTTATGCCACGCCGGCTGAGATTACCGACATCGGTCTGTTCTTCACATCTATCTCACCTAGTCACACAAGCTCACCTTCTAGTGTGTGGTAAGTCACAATCTAATTAAATGCTGCAGTATCGTGTGAGGAACCAGAGATGGACGGAGCAGCTAAAAAGTCGCCTCGCCACCGCACCGCCACCGTCTATTTTTTAATACTGACCCCGCCACCGCCCGTCTCGCCCCGCTCCGCTTGTCAAATACATTTTAGGAAGCAAGTATTGATAGTCACTTTTCATAATTTTAATTTTATTGCATGCCATCAAAAGGCATAACCAAAATATACATACCCAGGACGATAATTCCGGGGTCCGGATCCTGCAGGAAACAAAATGCACCGAACTTTTTTTCCGGCTAATTCCACTAAAATACAGAGTGTTTCCCTCCGGAACCGCCCGGAAAGTACCCGGCAAATGGAAGCAGGATTCCGGACCGGAAATCACCGTACCGAATCCATAACTTTCCAACAAAATCCATTTGACCGGATCCACCCGGAAACTACCACATACACAATGAACTCCTTCAGGAAACTACCATATCCGCGACGGAGTATTTAGCGAAACTTTCTGTATCCGGTCTGATACCGTCAAGAACTGCAGCATACCTGCGCGGCATCACACCCAGGAGGAAGATTACCGTGACCGTAAACGGTCGTTAACACTATATTCACTACCCCGGGTCGATCAATCCCACAATAGGATCTGATTGGAAGCAGAGTTGGCACCCCAGGATCGAAATCCAATCCAATCTTACAGCAGAAAACCGATTGATAACAACCATCATTCAACTGTCGGATGCCACGGCGCAATCGATGATGCCGGATTCGCATTCATCGATCTCGATAACCTATTACAAACTTACCTCAGAATTTAGCTGAGAGTTAAAATAACAAATCTACCTTTACAGCTTTTGACTCTGGGATGTACCTATTTTCTGACCAATGGAAGCCCGCCTCGAAAAACTAACTACATATTCGGGTTGCTGGACCTCAATAACCTATTACAAAGTGTCATCAGAATTTAGCTGGGAGTTGAAATAACAAATCTAACTTTTCAAATTTTGAATTTCTGTTTGCGGCAGTTTCTTACCAGCTCGATATGCTCATAGGGATATGACTTAGTGAGTGACTGGTGTGATTTGGTCAAAGGTGAATAACATTAGAGTGTAGCGCAACTATTTGCTGGTATCGGTATGTGTCCGAACTGTTTGAGGTTGGAGATGGATTTGGGATATGATTGAGGAAGCGGTTTGGATATCGATACGGTTGACATAGATGTCTTTCCGGTTTTCGAATTCTCGGGAAATTTGTTGGAAACGTCGGAGATACTCTTACGGAAAGCGGTGTAAAAATTCCGTCGAAGATCCACTCGTTTCCAACTGTTTCCGTTCCTACAACGTGTATGTGGATCACAAAAGGAACCGCCCGGATTTTTTCCTGAAATTTTCCCGGTGTTTCCGTTGGGATATGAGTGGAAAGATGATGGGAAAATCCGGGAAAATCCGTTCCGGAATACTGCTTCCGTGAAATCGCGGGGATGTCCGAGAACCGGCCGTTTCCGGGACCGGAATGTTCGGCCTGGGTACACTAAATAATCCCATAATCACTAAACCGCGACAACAACCCAAGCGTGCAACCATCATCAGACAACAAAACGAAATCACATTCAACAAAATTAATAACATCATTTCCCAACCAACTCAAACAAACAGACTTACCAAGGAAATACAAAAAAAACAGTATCAGCAAAACCACTACAAAAAAAATAAAATGTATACCCACTGCGATCAATCAAGCAGCAAATCACTATAATGATCGTATACCTGATATTGTGTCACAACTACCAAAAAACCATTATTCCTATCTGAAAACACTACCTCAACAACATCATCATAAAACCTTTTATACGCTCTATCAAAACGATCATCATATGAAACGCCATGCTTCGAGAGAAAAGCAACCATAAACATTCAGCAGATAACTCTAGGGATGTAACAATACCATTGGGAGACACATAAAAATTGCCAACTTTCACAATGAAAATCCACCAATACCAAAGAATACTTTGCGTTCGTTATAACCAGCAAAGTTAGCTCTATCTGATAGGAGTATATGAAGTTCCAATACCAACAGAAAACATCCCCAGCATTGGTGAGTATTGGTAAAAAAACGGTAAATTTCACGAATACTCATCAATAATGGGGATCTTTTTCTGTTGATATTGGTATTTTATACACTTCTATCAGGTAGAGCTAACTCTGCCGGCTACAGCTAACGCAAATTATTGCTTGGTATTGGAAGATTTTCATTGTGAAACTTTGGCAAACTTTATGTGTCTCAAAATGGTATTGCTACATCCCTAGAGTCTAGGGGTGCACCAATTCCAATTCGAGTCCATTCAATTCCTGGAATTGGTCGGCATTGATTGGAATCGGAATTGGTCGGCATTGATTGGAATTGGAATTGGTCGGAATTGGTTGGACTTGGAATTGGTGCATCCCTACTTAAAGGTAAATTAACATTTCGGTTGATTTTTCATGTGCTGAAAAAACGGACAAAGCAAAGTGATTATTTTGTGACTGTCGCCAACTGATTTACCATATATTGCTACTAGTTTCTGTATTCTATCTCTATTGATATACTAGATAAACATCGGCAGATAGCAGGGGAAGCGCAATCCAACAGATTGAATTGAATCACGCAATAGATTAATCATATACATGAAGCATTTTTATTGTTTATAAAAAAAGAATTGAAAATTGTTTTCGTCTAATAATATCTTCATGACGGTTACCAGGAATAAAATTTTACAAAAAAGAAATCTTATCACTGACGAATTTCGCCAATGCCGATAAATAATCTTCCACTGTACAACTTAATAAAAGTCCATAGGATTCTGTTGGTACGTTATTCACTTTTTGCCAAGAACAGGATCGTGAAAAATAATTAAATTACGCATTTTTAATCTTCAATTGTACCCATAGGTAGGCTGTGTGTGTGTCTTTGACTAAGAGCTCGCCGAGGCTCTAACAGCGAAAGTGATTTTGGAAATGTATGCGTGCGTTCTTCATCCAGAACGAAACCATCACTTGTCCTCAAAGTGACTATCGAATTCCGCGTATAATATTTTATTAACAGTAATAAAACTGTCGTGCACTAATATCCAACTCGAAGCATTCTTTGCTGGGTCCAAAAATCATGAACAGGACGGACTCGTTTTTAGAATGTCCTGAAAACATGAACGTAATGACACCTGTTTTCTTTTTGTGAGATATTGACTGCTGACAAAATAGAGTTTCTTATCTTTATTTTTGGCATGTTCTTATTATTTTCGTTTTCATATCTTCAGTACTACACACCCGATAAAAAGAAAAAGTCAAGCCTTCGTCAAATCTAGGAAACCGTTCATTCAAAACAAAATTCTACGTTAAAATTGTTTTATTGAATTCGAATAAAATTTGATTGTTGATTGATAATTGAAGATTTAAAAATCATGACATGAACATAATTACAATTTCATCCTATTGCATTTCTTTATTTAAATTTCAAAAAAATCGAACTGATGAAAACAATTATGAATAAAGAAACTCAACTAAATATAATCGCATACAAATGAGAGATAGATACATATTTTTTCTTTTGATCATTTCAGGTTGGAAAGACAAACAGAATCAATTAGAACAGCAAATAATAGCACAAAATGCAATGATTTCTGGAAGGATGATTTAAGTTAAGGCGAAAACTATTTACATATGCACGCATCAATGAATTTACATAACTGTAATAAGACATGACTGACCAAAGGAAAAACAGAGACAAAAGACAATCAATACGGTAAACTCGATATCTCGTTTAAATAAGCACCCAGCATATAGAAAAAAAACAGAGAACAAGAGACAAAGACACACCGGAACAAAACGAAAAAGAGAAAAGGAAAGAAGTATCTGATTTATAATTTGAAACAAAAATGAGCATTCAAACCAAAACGAGAAAACAAGAAATATGAAGTGTTTGCATTAGCTTGTCTTTATTATCTATTCACTGTTTTGACTGTCGAGAAGAAACATAGAATCTTGTATCTCTGATGATGATGATGATTAATAGGATAAAATGCAAACACCACCGGAGATGGTCAATAAAAAGCAAAGAAAGCAAGGACTAGCACATAAAGATAGAATAAATTTCAAAAAGTCTTTGTTCATTTATTCACTGGTTTAAAGATGAATATTAGTATAAATTTGTTTGTCCTAATAAGATCTATTTATTAAAATTTCACTGTTATTGTCTTATTGCTTAATGACCAAGAAGCTAACATCAGACGTATTTTATGCACATATTCTATAGTATCATTTTTCAATGGATCGTCGAAGAAGAAGTTCAAGGGACGGAAAATCAAGTATACAACAGAAGAATTATTCTTAGAAACTATTATTGCAAATGTGCATGACTAACTACTATTAGAAGGAGAATTTTAAAGCATTAATCACAGGAAAAAGAGAAAAAAAACACATGTGCATATTTAGTATAGGATATTATTGACTTTATTTTTACTTATTACCATGGGATTGCCTGCTGCGTATAATTTGCCCATATATTATTATCAAATGATACTTTTGATTGAAATGGATTATAGTCAATATCTTGATCATATATTGATGAAGAATTTTGTGTCATTGGAATGTTGTTTCGATTTGGCCGGGCAATTGTTGTACGTTGGCCAACAATTTTACGTGTTGAAATACCATTTGATTGTATAGATGATGACAGATTTTGTTGAGGTTTTTGTTTTGTTGTATTCATTTGTTGCGTCGGGCTAACGTCTGTCATTGCCATTTCAGATATGCGTTCGAGATTCCACCAAAAGTCTTTACTTAAACGAGTTATCCATGCACTATCATCGCGTAATAAATAACGATCTATAGGGAGGGAGAGAGAAAAAAAAATTTGATTATTTCAATTTTTTCTTTTCATACCAGCATTTTCAAGTACGCTCCAATCAACGTCGGGATCAGCGAACGATAATATTGATTGATTAAAGGAATTATTTTGATTATGATAATTCATAAAAGCATTTTCATAACCTAGAAAATAAACATAAACGAAAATGATTCATGTAAATTATTTCCTTTACCTGATGGTTGATCCATAGTCATCATCATATTTATTTGACTTGATTTTCACTAATATATTTAGAATATGCAATTATAATAAATTTGAAAGACAAATGGAATTGTTTATATAGGTTTATTTCCGTTGATAAAGCGTCTTCTATTGTCAGATGTAGAAGCAGTATAGACAAAATGAATAATAGATTGAAACAGAATATCTGGAACAAAAAGCATAACATATTCTATTAACGATGGCGTCAGATTTTTAGTTATGTCGCAAATTGTTAACATCAATGACACTTTTTATTCTTCGTCTTTCAATGACGATGCAATGTTCATTTTGTTCTGTGAGCGCCTGATTGTTTTACCCATCCATCAAATAAATGAGTGAACGACAGAACAAAAAGAAGAAGAAGAAAAAGAAAAAGAAAAAGAATGTTAACAAAAGAAAGAGTTCTGCATACCGGACAAATAAAAGAACTGTTAAAACAAGTGTGTGGTAAGGACAAACGTTGCTAGTCAGTTTCCTCGTACTTAATTTAGGAAGAAAAATATGCGTAAACATACACACGCACACCAAAAGAAGAAAGAAGAGTTCTATGTATGAATGTTAACATAACAGAAAATTCAATTACTGAAGAAAACAGTAAACAACCTATCAGACGACGATGTCTATATCATATACTAAGATGAATACGGCAAACTGTATCTTGCTGTTATTTCTTTTTTCTCTCACTAGATGAAAAGGGGGAAAAGGCAGCTATGCAAGAGGGTTGCAAACACGTACTTAACATCTTCACATACTTTGTCTCAAACAAGATAATATAATAATAAAAGCAGGGAGAAAAAAATAATAAAACGTAATCAAATCGATGATGAAGCAATTTATAATTCTTTCTTTTTGTGTTTCGTCAGGATTTTTTCTCCATTTTTTTCATTACTCATCGTAACTTAATGATAACGCTGAGATTTTCTTATCATTTAATCAAATAAATATTAACAAGAGATAACCTTACTCATTAATGACAAAAAAGATTTTGTTTATATCCAAAACAAAGTCCTTGGCGAAGAAGCATTTATCATGTAAGATAGAGTAAGAGAATAAAAATAGATTGTTACCTGCAAAATAAAAGCAAACAACTACGACGAGTCTGCTTTCTAATACGGTCAGAACAAAACAAATAGGACAAAGATGAAGAACAACTGAGAGCTAGATGAAAGAGAAGAAAGAAAGAAAAAAAAAGAGGAAAAAACCTACTTAACGAGAGAAAAAAGAAAGGTACACCACCCAGAAAATGTTAGATAGTTTAGTGTCTTAAATAAGAAGAAAGGAGAAAATATCTTCTATTGGTATAGAACAATAGTGTTTACCAACCAATCAATGTCAAACTTTGATATAAAAAAGAACAAAGCGAATGCTTGTTATAGATGGTGTCTTGAAATCCAAATCATAGTCGTCGATTGATCTTGTCAATCAATTAATCAAGGCGCATCATTAGACATTTACAATTGAAAAAGAAAGAGTTATTATTACTAGTAAAAAATAACGTTTATCTAAAGCGAAAAATTGAAATTCCTGGAGAAAATATTTTTGTAATTTGATCAACTAGATTTTTGTCCAAATTATGTTTCAAACAGAACAAATAATCCATTCAAACATTATAATAAATGGTATTTTTACCGATGAAAATTATCGATATAGGTTTTATGAGATTTACATAATGTGGGTTGAAAGAAAAACCGAATGTATCTCACTATCTTCACAAACAAACGATGGTACACATTCAACTATCGGATATCATTCGCATCCATCGTGAGTAGGGTTCCAATATGTGCCTTGCCTGAACGAATATCTAATTACCACATTGACGTAAGGTAGCTAAAGTGATTCCTTTACACTTCGAGAACATGCTGAAAATTTTCATTCAATTCTACAGATCTGTTGTGCTTAAAATTTAAGTTTTCTGACTTTCTAAAAGCTACGAAAAAAGACCTGTGGAAAAAAATGATATTTTTCTTATGAAACATCTATGTGATCATAGAATCTCTGTTCAGATTCGACACGAAACCGAACAGTGTTCGATATTTAAATATCTACTCAAATGCTGAGTAGATTGGATTTTATTATTGAAAAGTTACTCGATATTACCTTTGTATAAATAGTTACTGCAAAATAACAACGATGTATAACAACAAAGAAACAATACAACGCACTTTATCAACTTAAATTTCACAGGAGTGTTTTGTAAAATGATCGATAGTTCATTGTAGTAACTTCTGTCTGTCTGTCTGCTCTTAATATTCAATAAAAAAATTTTTTCAAGTGAAGTACCTATTGAACAAAAAGGTAGGCGTTTCTTCATATAGCCCGCTTATATATATATATATATATATATTGATTTCTTTTCGAAATTTTAACAGGCTTGTGTGTAATATGACAGAGACATGAAACTGATTCTTGCTTTGAATAATATCCATTTCTTGTTAGAATGTTGTCTTCTTTTTTACTCAAATGTGAACATGTTTAAGAGCGATTTCAATGAGATAATAGGCCAAATCCAAGAAAGGACCCACAAATTGATATGATGGAAAGTAGTGAAGAAACTTACCAGCTATTTAGGGTTAATAGAGATATTGCTTCTGACGATCAGAATGATCGATCGGCGAACAACTATCGCTATTATACATTTCAAGAAATAAAAGTTGAAAATACTCAACCGCCTATATTTGTTTTGCATGCGATAATAAATAATTTGAAGGCCTTCTCCATAAATTATGTAATTAAATTCTGCTCCTACCTCAGATAAACGAGATTACTGTCGGTTCCCGTCCGCTTCTTATCATAAAATACGCCCTTACAGCATCTGTTCTATAAGTTGTAAAAAATTTCCGATAAGCAACTCAGGCAAGTGACGTGACGATAGTTTGGTTATGATCGTGTTTATATACTTTTTCTTCTTGTGCCTAGGTGTTTGTTGAAGTAAAATACGTGCTAATAATAAAATCTCTGCTCATATCTTAGCTGATCAATCTTATTCAGCAAAGGAGTGAAGTGCAACTTCTTGAAGTATACATACAATAGGTCATACAGGAATTTCATGACTTTGACTACTAGGCAATTTAATAAAATATTTAAATACGATAGAATAAATTGCATAGCTCTTCTTGGTACATGAAGATTAACATATAAGAATAACTTTCAATACTCTCCTACTGTATGATGAATGTATGTCAACAACAGAATTTTATTTTTGTTTAGAAATCTTAAGGAGTGTGATAGATTATTTAATGGCTACTTCCAACAACATTAACATCTTATTGTCAAGTCGCACGATTAGTTACTCTCGGATATGTTGATGGGATAAGATTTTCATAGAATTAGCGTACCGATTTTTATTTCTAAAGGCTATTGTAAGATCCGGACTAAAAGTAGAATTGAAAAAAAATAGAAAAGAAAATTCCGGCCAACGGGACCGACATTATCGATTTCCGATCAAAGAGTGTATGAATCATTTCCGGAGAAATAAGTTAGCGGACGTTTGAAAAAATCTACCCAACAATAGATGGCATAAAACAATCTTTTCAAAACAAGCAACAGCATCCGCATCATGTTTTTCATTTGAATCACACAGGAAGTGCGCTAATAGCGCATTTTAAATATAAATGAATTCTACATTAATAATCTCGATTCTCCATTAATCACATTTGATGGCTACAAAAAAACAAAACATTACAGATATTTATTTTCGATCACAGGTATCAATACAAAAATTTGAAAAGATCACTAATCGAATCGATTTTAAGCTATAGTACATATATTTACGTAGATTAATAATTAAATGTTATCAAGCGATTTCTTGCATTTCGTTCATAAATTCTTTTCACAAGTAAATGTTTATACGCTGTCCAATCGACTTCGCTTTGCAACTTTTTCTGTAGATCTTCATCGGTTATATAAGGTCGAACCTATTTTAAAGGAAATAAATATTCCAAACACAAAAAGAAATTAAACAAATTACCTCTCGTCGCAATCGATCAAATAAACTTTGTGGTGTCATTTTCATAAAAAAATTTTTTCGTATTCGAATACATTCAGCTCCATCAGAGATTAATGTAACACTTAGTGCATTTTTTAATTGTCCAAAAACGATGCTTACCAAACCCTAACAACATAAACAAACTATTCAGTGTATGACAAGATCTCTAATCTTTTAAAATTATTTGTCATGCAAATAGAATTTTTTTAGTAGAAAATCAATCTATGGTTTCGATTATTTTCTATTCACAACCCAAAAGCAATTTTAAACGATTACTAATATGAAAAAATCTACTCACAAAAACACTTTTTTCTCGAATTTGTTCGATTTCAGTATAGCATTTAGCTGGTTTTACTGGTGATTTTGGCTGAAAGAAAAAGATCATCAAATTATAATGAAATGAATCGATCATCGCCTATTGTTTTTACTTTAGCCACTGTGCCCAATGCTTCTATACTATATTGCGAAGCACGTTGCGTATTGAAATTATCATACATGACTTTTGGTTTTTTGCGGGTTACTAATTTCGGTGTAACTTGTGTTAGAGCTTTGATAACACGACAACAACCTGTACGAATAATATAAATCCATTCATCTTCGTTCGAGTCTCTACTCATTAATGTGCCCATGCTATAATAAAACGAATGTTTTCTTTTTCGATCTACACAAATACTCTTACCGATAATAAACAACTTGGCAAATACGTGGATTATCATGAGGAATTTTATCAATAGGAAATCCTCGAAACTTAAAGATCAGAATAAATATTAAAGCAAAACAAATTAACAAAAAAACTAATTGTTTTTACTTCAGGTAGTTGTCGTAGAAATGTAATAAAATCTGGTTCGCTGGCTGCGTCTTTCGCCATGAATATTTTAATGAAATCTTCTCGTTCGATTGAAATCATTGACACATCAGTTTGACAACAAACAGTTGCCGTTCGCCTATGAGCATTGATTAGTGCAACCTCCTACAGTTTGAAAGAAAAACGAAAAAAACCAGACCGATTATTCTACTTATTTCAATCAAGAAACAAATATTCTTACGCCGAAAGAGCTTCCTTTTTTAAGCACAGCAACAAGCCTCGAACTGAATGTATGTGTTTGTGGATTTTCACGTAATTTGTATACATCAGCTTTCAAAACGAGAAGACTAGAAAAATACTTCGTTCGTTTTTAAATTTAACTTACTGATGCCATCGACGATTAAATAGAATTTCTCAGCAACATGTCCTTCACGAAGAATCACTCGACCTCTTTCAAATTCTTCTAGTATGGCAACTCTTGCTAATGCATATTGTCGTTGAAGAGGAAATTCTATTCATCAAAATATAAAATAAGATGTTTCTATTAATAATTATTCGTTCGATCAGAATTCAGTTTGAGTAATGCAATAAATGAATATTATTTTCTCTTTAGTTGTACGATAGAAATGACTTTTATCAATCACAAAAAAAGTTGTTTACACTTTTTGCACAGGATTCCTTTTGTTTTTGAGAAGCAAATTGAATAAATGGCAGCCAGTTGTTTTTCTCTGTAATCAATAAAGTGAACCATTAAGATTGATACAATTTATTACGTTCAAACTACTCCTGAATAAAGCATGCCTTTCACTTCGCCAAAACAAAATGAACTTATGTCTAACCTCGTTCCTTCTCTACAGTCATAGACCTTTTTTTTTGTTCTGTAGGATACTTTTGAAATTCATTTATTAAGTTTACTAACCTGTAAATGATGAAACGGTTTGTCCCAGTCCAACGGCAATCATACGAATATCATCTTCGGTTCTCGTCTCAGGATCTGATTTTAAAATAGTTCGAATATCTCTTCCAATTGTTTCCTAAATATTCTATGCGAAACAGTCAAATACCAACATTCTTTCTACCTCCACTGGTCGTCGAAATTTGCTTAAATCAAAAAGAATCTCTGTACTATTATATAGTTGCTCTCTACTATTTCGTGACGATTCAATCGCATATTTTCTCACAATCAACCAAACACGAACAGCATGACGGACCAGACGAAAAAACTTGCACAATTTTTTATAGTACTAAATCAATAATAAAAATATGTTTATGTACACAAGACTTGTTGCTATTTGAGATAAGTACATAATCTCGATTGAACGATAGACCACGTTTTGATCGAACAGAAACTGATGCTTGTTGATAAATTGAAAGTTGTGTTGCTGTTTGATATAAACTTGGAGTAGGATCACGAGAGGACATCGAGATTTGTGTAAAAATAATAATTGAAAAAAAAAAGAATTATGTACATAAGTTTGAATACACACACACACACACACATATATATATATAATTATCTTGGAGAACGAAACAAGCAAAAAATTAATAAAATAGCATTTGCAGGATTTCTATCCAACATCATAGGAATGACTTCAAGCTAGACAACGAAAAACAAAATCATACAATTTAAACAGTAAGATTGATTGATTTATTATTAGAGAAGAAAAGAAAATGAATAACACAGTAAAATATAAAACTATTCACGCGAAAAATTCTCTATCAGTTGACGGTCGATCATCAATTTCATTTTCTCTGAAACGATAAGTAAATAAAACTTGCTTTTCTTTTCAATAAATTTTACTGGGATTTTGTTTGAATCATCGGTGAAGATTTTTCATCAAGTGGTAATTCAGCATCCTGAAGAATTTGTAATAAATGCTCATTCACATTGACATCGTCATTAACATTTTTCGTATCTATTAGAAACACAACAAACACAAGTAAATCAAGTTTTTCTCTTGCTCCATAATTCAATTCGATGCTAGCTATTCGAAATCTAAAGACTTTTTAATGGCATAATTCGATACTAGAGCGTTTGTTCAAATAAGCTTCTTGTGGAAACACTTAAAAGAAAGATCAAAATTGAGCTAATACTAAGATTATCAGATGCCAATGCTTATTTATTTCATTCGTCATATGGAGAGAAAGCAAATTTACCTACGTTGTTAAAAAACACATTGTTTGATTATAGATTTTTCTTGATTCCATGGCAAAGCCCTACATATGAGATTTTATTCACAAAAATAAACAAATATCAAATTTTTAATCAGCAGAAAATTACGCACTGAATAGTACGATCTATACTTAACACTTGTTTTTCATCAGGATTTGAGTGTAGGGAATGCGAAGATTGGAGCGTTTTAAAATAACCTTGAAGAGGTGTTAAATTGGAAATTTGATGAGAATTTATTTTTCACATCGACAGTACATTTTAATGTCGACTTTGACAATGATATTTGTTGCACTAGAGAAATATCAACGTCAAAATCTTTAGAGAGAAAAACGAGAACTATGACTACAAACGTGTAAAGACACTTCCGATGGCCGAACTCAGAAGAAATATGGCTCTACGAAGAGAGGAAGAAAGCAACACTCTCATAATCCGAAGTAAACTGAAGCAGATCTGAGTTAAAGTTTTAGTAAAACAAAATATAAGTATTGCAGAAACATTTTTCTCTAAATAGGAACAGACAATAGAATAGCTGAAATCATCGGGACCAAAAATGGGATCCGCATATCTCCATTGATAATCTTTTACCAGTCAACAATGAAACAAAATGTTCGAATATCTAATTCTCAGCATCTTACTAACATGTTGAATAATGTTCTTGATGAATGCAATTAAAATATTTTTCATTTTTCTTCGTTGTTTCATACATCAATGTTAATCGGCCAGTGCCATTAGTTGGCTCTAACGAAAATATTAATTATATTTGATGGATAAAATTCAGTAAAATATATTACGAGGTGTAAATGATTGAACGCTTTTAGTATGCAATGTTTGAATAGAAGAAATTGTTTTCGTCGAAGATAATGATCTATACGGAAAAAATCTTCGCTAATAATATTTTGAATCATTAAAATTTATTTAGTCTAATATTTTTAGTGACAAAGTCATTCGTTAACGAAATACTCTGAATTATTTTTATATATCATATGACAAATTGAATCTCAATTTGGAGTTATAGCAATTCATTGGTTGCATTAATATGCATAATAAATCATAATTTCTGCTACATCTACGGAGATGAAACTCAAGTACATCGGTTTCAATTCTATAATTAGATTTACGTGATTAAAGAGTAATACCGTGACATCCACAAAGTCAAGTACATTTAGTATGTATTTTGGCATCTTTAATCAGCGAACGAAAAAAAAATATATCGGATGAATATTCTTTGCGTGTCTTTCTTTTCATTTTAATATTTTTAGTGATATTATACTAGAACTTTTAACGAATATTTATTCGGATGAAATTTAAATTTTCAACCAATAGAAAATTAACCATGGATAGTCTGTCTTTTCAAATCGGATTTCTTTACTTGTAGGATTGTAAGGAAGATCTTTAGTTGAAATGTGCATCTCTTTTTCTGTTTACATACTCTCCTGAAGCTGCTTGCCATTTAAGACCATCTTCCATTGAAAATTCTAGTTTTCGAAATTTCGATAATTCTTCACTGTGCGTTAATTGACGATGAGGATTTTTTTCTTTCATTGGCGAATGATTTTCATTGATTATTTCATCAGCGGTTTGGCTTCTAATAGAATTGGGTTTGACTAAATCATTCAGATCTTGTTGCGTGCCAACAGGCGATGAATGGTGGTCGTTTAATGAAATGATGGGGTCTTGAATAGAAGTATCATTATTCAATGGCAATGGTACTTTTAAATTTTCAGCTGTTTTTGAAGGTATTGTTTCTAATTCTAATGAAGAATGGTTTATCGTAGGTTTTGAGGAAGAACGATTGTTTGATGGTGATCCTACTGGCGAAGATTTTGTTGATGCGAGTGTTGTAGTTGATGAAGAAGCTTTTGTTGTAATTGATGAAGATCGATTCGTTGTAGTTGACGAAGACATTTTTGTTTTAGCTGGTGAAGAACTTTTCGTTGTAGTTGACGAAGGCATTTTTGTTTTAGCTGGTGAAGAACTTTTCGTTGTAGTTGACGAAGGCATTTTTGTTTTAGCTGGTGAAGAACTTTTCGTTGTTGATATTGATGACGACGAACTTTTTCTGGATGATTTTGCTGATGATTGACTATTCGGGTAAATGAAATCCGATTTTGATGACATGACTGAAATAGGAAGTGAAGTAGATGACGATGATGATGATGACGAAGCAGGTCGACTTGTTGCGGATTTAGACTGACATGGTGATTGTTCAATTTTTATAGAATGTTTTGAATCTCTACGTACTGCACTTCTGATAGGAGATTTAGTAGGTATTGAAGGCGAATTTATCGTTGTTTGATTTTCTGAAATATCTGCCTGTTCATGATTCGATTTTGAAGGCGAAAGAATTCGATGCGATGAATTTTTTTGTCGAGGTAACATATCCGTAAAAAAGCAATCATCATTTGTACCTATTGACGATGATGAATTACCTCCATGAAGGTCAGTCGTCCGATTTGTAAAACTAAATGGAGAATTTCGACGTTGTGTATTCTTAGAGGTGTTGATCGGTAGCCGATCAGTAGTAGGTGTTGGATCTTTTTCGGTTCGAATTGGAGAATCAGGTTTAGATAATTGATTAAAATGATTGCTTGATTCGATTTTTGATTCATAAGATAAATCATTCAGAGATGAATCAAAATGAGCAACGGGATAGTGATCGACTATAGTCGATAGGCTAGTCTTATCATCAGGTATGCGATTTTGATTCGAGAAATTCGAAGCTAAAAGAAGACCAGCAATTTATTTAATAATAAATAATTGGTTAGATTCATACGTTCATCATAGCCATCGATAGAAGATAGCAATGAATGTGATAGGAATAATTCTGAATAAACAATGGTTTCTAGTTCATCAGTAGATTTTGTAGATAATAGAGAATGTCTGAAATATTTTTATAAGTACTATTGTTTATTAGAAAAAAAACTATTAATTTAATATACAAAGACTTTTCACATAGTGTCATTGAATTCTTCTTCATTGATGGACTAGTTGAATCTAAATATGATTTCGATGATATATGAGTAACAGGTCGTTCCTGTTCCTCAACATGCTCAAGAGTATTTTCATTATTCGATTGTTCTTCAGTATTTATGGCTTGCACACTGAAAATAAGAGAATTTTCTATGAGTTCAGCAATAGTATACTGATCTTTATAAATTATTCATATTAGCAACATTCGTTGATGCTGTCTAGGCATCTGCATAACAGCGAGTACTGTGCTTTTTCTAGTAAGAATAACGAAAACCAGAAAATATAAATAGTCACATCTAAATAAACGTTAGACATCGCGAGAACGATGAATTCGTTTTCCAAAAAACTATTAGAATTATTCAATAATCATTTACTTTGACGTGTAGTCTACGCTTTCTCCTAATTGTAGAAGAATAAGTTCATAGATGACTATTTCTTTTAGAATAAAAACTGTCGGTTTCAAGCCCTGGATTGTATCCACTCGAATGTGGATAATATTTCTAGATCGACAACAGTAATTGGGTACTTTAGCAAGAAACTTTTAGAAGCAATCATAAGCGTTTGCCAGAAGAGTATAGGATCAAACCGTTGACAAAAGATTATATAAGAATTATGGATCTGAATGTTATACATAGTAGAATTAGTTATTCCTTCAAAAATACTCATCAACATCGTTACAGAAATTAGTGAATAAAAAGCATAGGAAGCGTCAATCAGTCGACTTCGTCCTACAGATCGAAAATATGGTCTATTGACAGCTCCGTTTATTTTACCTTTTTTCTGTTTGTATTTCTTCTATATCCTCATCAAACGACTAAAAGATTTATAAAGATATAATATAATCGGAATAGAAATAAGTTCTCACTTCAATATCAATACTTGGATCATTTAAATTTGTATTTTCAGTAAGTGCATAGTATATATTAATCATTACACCTATTTTTGGTTTATCTTTTTTTGTATCTTTTGTCTTTTTCGATTGTTGATTAGATTTTTTCAGATTATTTTTCTCAATAGGGCGATCCCTTTTAGATCGGATTTTCTCATTGGAAGAGAGTCTCGATGAATTAGATTCAATATTTGGTAGTCGATTAGAATAGTCCATTCTGTCACTGATTGTTTCGTTAATCGAAGTTATGAATCCATTTTTGGATCGAATTGCTTTTGATCCATTTACGTTCTTATTTCTCCATTTGGAAAATGCCTTTTGAAATGACGTAGAATTTGTTTTGAGATTGTGCAATTCTTCTGATTCGTGCACATTTAGTGTCATTGTTGATTTTCTATGTAAACCATCGTTTGATTGTCGATGGGTTAAATCTCGGAGATTAAGATCACTATTAAACGATCGATTTTTTCTTTGAGATATCGATAATTGATTTTCCGATAGAAAAATTCGATGATGACGTTGTAAAGCACCACGCAGATGAAAATAAGTAAAGCAATTGGCACAATAATTTTCGACACATTCGATACATTTCTTAAAATTTCAATTATAATGATTCATTTTTCTCAAAAATCTGTTTAAATGCTTTTGTTTTACCATTTTAGCTTCTTCTGTTACACATTGACCACACTTAATTGTCTGTGTTATTGTTGATGACTTGGGTGAGAATAAACTAACTGCAAGAAACGATAAAATAACTCTAATTGAATAAATTTTTTGCTACCTGTTGGCTTATCCCGTGACATATGATTAGTATTTTGTAATATTCCTTTATTAGAAATAGAGCGAAATGTTTCAATACTTTTAAGATAAAAGAAAAAGGGAGTGCCATGTGTAAATTAGAATAGAAGAACATACGTTGATTTTATTTTATCCCGTTGCATTGAAGTTTTTTCAGTTTATGTGTGAAGTGCTTTCGAGTGCATGCGTTTGTCTTTCAACCAAACCGATAGGCTATTTACTGAATAAATTACGAAAATAGCAAAAGCAAGAACTAATTAAAAATTTCAAGTACGAAGAATATTATTTGTTTGTCATAGATGTCTATAATAGCAATCGAGTGGTCGTTTTCTGATTAAACATGAATTTACTATTCTAATCTTTCATTTAAATTTTGCGTAACCATCGATACGTGTTGACGTCTAGTAGCTGCCTCTTCAAGGACTATTGATTGATGGCAACAGATGCCGCGCATTAAAAGTTAAATCAATATACTGTTTACTTATTCAAGTAATTCAATTATGCTTAAAAAAATGTAAACTTGATTTTCTTTTTGAAGCTTTTATTCTGGAGTATTGGTTAGTACGAAAATAAAGAACATGATAAAAGGTTTTATTATTTTGAAGACTTTTAAAAATAAATTATATGAAAAAAAAAAGAAGGGTATGTCTAACTATATGCATGAAGGATAATTCTTATCACAGCCTGTCGAAATGCTTGGATGAAGTAGAAAGAAAGAGAGAGGAACAAGAAGTAATGTTCATGAAGTTTTCTTCTGATTGTTTAGTTTAAGATTCAGTAAAATATGACAATGTCTTCTTAGTGTTGTTTTTGTTCAGCGGCATGAACAAATGAATTATTATAGACGCCATACAGTGGAGGAGCCATTTCAGTGATACCGGGTGTAGCTTGGAATTTTTCTGCTTCAATTCGTTTCTCTTCTGCACTCATATCAGCTGCATTTTGTTCCCCGTCATCCATCGGTTGCCATCCAGCTGAATTTACATATTCATTATATTGTTGTTGCATTTTTTGTTGATAACGCTGATAATAATAATAAGAGAATAATGTACAACTACAACATAATAAAAGGCCAACAACCAGAATAATCATTATAATCATAACAACGATATAGACCGATGCCGTATCGCTCAACATATCCAAAGTCTGCATAATTCCAAAACCATAACTACGGCATTCAATATTACCCATTTGACACCAACAATTCATTTTATTTTCTACGGATTTAAGAAGTACACCTATATAGACAACAAAAATAATTTATTATTATCGGATTAATCAAATTTAAAACGAACCATGTGGATAAGTTATGCCGTTGCTCACGCAAGTAGTTTGATTGGCAAAACTTTGGTAATATGCACATTGAGTACAGCATTGGTCAGATTGACGAGTTGGAGCTGAGCCATCGACACAGTATGTTGGCATGCATTGTAGTCTTGAACAACGAATAGCACGTGATTTTGTGCATGTGCACATTGTGCATACGGATTGCATATATGTTGCACCAAGAGCAAGATACGTATTATTACGAGTACGGCACCAAACAGCACGTTCTAGTGGCGAAGTACTGGATGGAGTGTTAGACTCTTCTGAGTCACCTTGAATAGCAACAACAGCAAGTGCCATAAGCACTGCTGCAAACATTACTTTACGTAAGTCAACCATGTTTCTTGTGCGAAAGAGATAAATCAGAATGATGTCGTTCGTATAAATGTAATATGATGTGATGACATACCTGTGTGCAATGAATCGATGGGCTCTCTTTCTTTTCTTCTCAACCAATTAATGTATTCGCCCCTCGCTTTTTTTTTCTTAGTTGGTTATTGCTTTTTCCCTTTTGGATAAAAATCAAAATCATTTGTTTTTTGTTCTGCCTTCTTTCTCTTTTTTGATCAGTTGTCGGACTAGTTCGTAGAGAACGAATGTGACTTTTTTTAAATTTATTTTTCTCACTTACTGTTCTCCTATCTATTTATCATGAAAAAAAGAGTGGACCCTTTTCTTACATCGTTTTTACATAATTTCGAAGTACAGACAGTCATGCTCGAATGATTCTCATAGAGTCGCTCGTCGCGAAGAAACCAATTGGTCTTAATTGAAAAAAATGTACAAAAAAAAGTTACTGATAGATTAAAAAAGTAAAACTAGAAATCATAATGTACGTTATACGGGGTGAAAATCTTGATTTTTAGATTAGCATGAGATCACAATGTGTTTTATTTTAGTTTTTTTGTTTTTTGAATAAATACGATTTTTCATATGCACGCAGAAGAAAAATTAAACGAACTACGTAGTATCTAATGAATCACCGGGCAATGTTTTTTAAGTCTCCAGCTGCCGAATCAATGTTCATAGAGTAAATCATAATGACCAGGTCGATAAAGCATTGTAATCATTGGTTTGAATGTACTTCGATTTTCATCGTCTGTAGCTGAGAAATCATGTGTTGTCAATAAACAATGTTCATTTCGATCCATATATACAACACGTAATGGAACAGCTGCAGCTTTAGCTAAGGCAGTTATATGAATATTATCTGATTCACGACCCATTGGTTCAACTTCCTTTAATACAAAAAAAAACAGAAAAAAATTGATGGTAAGATTAGATATAACTTATTTAATGCACAGTAACATACAGTATTACAGAATTGTTTTATTGTTTTGCCATCGTCAATAAAGTTTTCGAAAAATGCTGCATTCATTTGTAGATATGCCGATGTAAATAACCTATCGAGTACAATTTCGAAAATAAATTCTTGATGAAATGAAGTAACTCCCCGGGGGGGGGGGGGGGGGGGGGGGGGGGGGGGGGGGGGGGGGGGGGGGGGGGGGGGGGGGGGGGGGGGGGGGGGGGGGGGGGGGGGGG
>CAJNYU010000361.1:0-54338 GCA_905331475.1 Rotaria socialis | reverse complement strand
CCAACAGATTACCCACCCCCCCCCCCCCCCCCTGGGCTTCTAATGATGCAGTAGTAAATTTTTTTGTCTCTATATAAAATTTTACAGATTTTCGTAAAATTATTTGAGTTTATCGCAAATAAATAGTCAAGATTATTGAAATCATGGCTCTTTCACAAAGGGCAAACAGCTGAAATCAGACTTTTCTTATTTTCTTGATTTTAAATCAATTGGTTTAAAATGAGAAAAACTCAAAGAAAAAATCACCAATAAATTAAAAGTTATAAAAACTTAAAAATCAGAAAGAACAATAGAAAATTTGAAAGAAGCAAAATTTTAACAAATTTTAGAAATCAAGACAATCTGTTTCAGCCTAAATTGATATTTTGGATAACAGAGATTAAAAATTTTATTACTTATGTTAGATCGAACCATTGATTTTTTTTTAGTTTCTTTTGAAACTTCTGTACGAAAGTCGCACTCGTAGCCCTCCCATAATGGAAGTCCCTGGAGACTTCTACTATGACGGAGGGGAGGGGGGAGGGGGATAGCAAAACAAGGCTTTTATCCTAGAACAGCTCCTCTTATCGTATGTGGGGCATTTTTTTCCAGCAGACTACCTCAACATTCAAATACACTTCTATATAAGATGGCCACTAGTAACTTGCAGATATTATCTATTCAAAGCATCTTCAAGTTTAACAATTTGCATGGCCAAATTAATCTAAAATCAATTATCTTCATATGAAATGTACGGAAAGTAATTTTTAAATAAAGAAAAATTACGCTAATCATTATTTCATTCGATCGAAAATACGATTGAAGTGAGATTTCTCGGTACTGTGAATAGCTTTATTTGAATATTTTACCGTAAATAAGCAACGAAGTAATCTGAATGTGCTGGAGAAGAAAAACTTTCCATTAAACTTGCTTCATCTCCACCTTTACATACATTATCAATTAACTCATTGACCTAAAACAACTAGATGAATATAATCGTTAGCTATTTTTCTACTGAAACATACCACATCGCTCACATCTTCAACAGTAAAATCTAAGTAGCCTAATTGAATTAGTTTATTTTTTAAATCTAACATTAGTTGGCGAAATTTTTCAATGTCATTTTTATTGTTATATTTTTCTTCAAGAAAACCGAAGCCAAATGCCCGATAGAAACAGTTACCATCGCCACGTGTACGTCGAAGATATTTGTATTTTTTCATTAATTCCTTTTTTTTGGATTCAGAATAAATCTATTTATTTTTTTTTCAATCAAAATTATGAAACATACCGAGACTTTATCTTGATAAACTTTATCTTCTGCTAAATATTCATTTTTCAATTCACTTGTTGAAATTTTCACACTTATTAATGGTTGATTATTTGCAATCTAGAGAAAGAATTGCTTCGAATCGATATTATACACAAGGTATATTTACCTCTTTTTCGATTTGACTTTGCTGTTCTTGTGTTTGTTGATCAAGGTCAACATCTTAAGAAATATTGAGGAAAATAGTTTTCTTAATTGTTCTAAATTAATTATCTCACCACCAGATGCAAAAGTATTATTATTATTATTATTATTTGAAGCTGTATTGCTAGTCGTAGAAGCAGTTGCTAAATCACCATGAGTTGCCATGAATAATAGTTAATAGAAAATTTGTAAAACAAACGGTCTAATAGTAAGAAGAGGATTATGTTCATCTTAATGTCATGTCATGTTCTCAAGTATATTTTATGACCAATAACAAAAATATAAAAATTCAGATGTCGCTGAAAATTATTTTAAAAATTATTAAATAACCACCTGAAGTATGTCTGAAATATCATGTCGAGAGAATAATCGCTTTTCATCTGATTCGTAGAATTTTCTAAAAATGACCTTGAGTACATCATGTGTATTTAAGTAGTTCGCCACCCGTTTTACAATCATCTGTATAAGGTGAAGCGCGAAATCATGATAGCCGATTATAACCTGTAATTACTAATTTGTGAGAAGAATCATTCAAAAGAATAGATTACTGAAGTAGATGTGCAAATATATGATCAGCTTTAGAATTCATGCACACGCGTCTTCTTGTGATCAGTATATTCATCTAGGAAAGCTATGAAACCACTCATCAGTGTTCTTTTCATATTATTTCTCGCTTAATGCTCATAAGTATGATTCAAAAGAATATATCCTCTTAGATTTCTTGAAAAAGCGGAAGCTTATCTCAAGAGACTCTAGAACGGATGTAATCTTAAATGATAAAAATTCATCGTTGAACAAACAACTTTTTCAAATTCAAATAAAAATTTACAGCATTGCAATATCATCGTAACAAACTTTACCATCAGATCTTTCATCAGTATAATATTTTCAATTCATATGACGTGCACGCATGGCATTTAATAAAAAAATTATCTATTGTTATTTTCAATTTTTTTTGCAAACAAAGTGTGCAGATATAATTGAAAAGTGCATAAAAAAAAAGAATCACTTCTTGAAAAATACATATGACTTATAGTGTCACTTCAGACAAACGTGTTCGGATATGTTGTTATTTAGAAAGAAAGAAATTACTGAAGCTGGACATTTTTAGATAGGAGTGAAGTGTCATTTCCTTTTTCTTTCTAAGTGGAAGCAATTATTCTTGCCTTTGAAGTTCTCAATTTTTGTTATATCCAAAATTTTAATGTCCCTATATTAGCTATATGACAACGACATCATAGTTTTCTCATAGCTATCTAGAAATTATCGGATAGAAAATCATGTTGTTTCTTTATGAAATAAATTATGGGTGTGTAATTATTTTTCAGTTAAATTTCATGAAACCACCATTCATATTCATTAAATGCCGATAAGAGAATTGATTTGATAGGATCTACTTTTTTATGAATGAAAAATCTTTTATTTTGTACCAGGATACTATTTTATCACTTAATATTTCCATAGGAAAAAAAAAACTTTTCTTGAAGATTTATTTCTCTAGCTGAACTGAATAAATACCTTCGTGGTATGGAGAAGTACACACACTACATCCGATTTACTAGCGCCGATCAATCAAATAGAAACATTATTTGGATTGGCTATCGACTTTCTCTGAGACAATACTAATGTATAATTGTACTTCTTGAGCTATTCGAATGGCTCATGTCAACTATGCTTCACATCACCGTACACATACACAATGGAATATAATTCGAATTCGATCATCATTCTTCTTTCATCGTGGTCAAAAGGCATTCGCGGGTACCATATTGTTAAATCTAACATGAATAGCACGACAAATAAAAAGAAAATCTCAATTTTAAAAGTAATCAGTTTGTCCTCGCCACTTTATATTCTTATAGGTTCCCTTGATTATTTAGTAATTACTCATGTTATACAATGATAAATTCTTGCAATATTATCACAGTATACAATAATATATGTTGCATAAAAATGAACCCTCGATCCAAGGATAGCTGTAGCGAGTTAATATATATTTTTTCGGTATGTTGATTATCAGCATATTGACCGCGATTGCTAATAGTTTGTAGTGATAAGAACAGTGTCGTGCAACTAAATGTTTTTCTTTAGTAAGATTAACATCAATTACAATCGCTTCAGTGTCTAGCAATTATCTATGAGATGTTGTTTGATATTAAAATTGACAATTTAATGATATCATGTGAAGATGAAATACTTTAAATATCTTACAACACCATATCTCTATCATCGGGCAATATCAGTAAGGTTGATTAGAGTTGCGTTGAGACGGAAATTTCATCAACTTTTTCAACATATAGATCGCAAAATAGGATTTTATCTTTGATTGCTTTTTATCTTTCACGCAATTAAATATTTACTTGTATTGCTTTTATCATATGTGAGACATCAACAATGATAATGGATTTATTTCTTTCGTATATAAAAATCCATGCAATACTGACCATATCTGTTTTGACAGAGCGTTGTAAGTTATCGATAACAGTAGTCCATCAAATGTACCGAATCTAGATTGATGATGGGGGAGAAAAACATGTTGCAAACAATGATGAAATATATAGACCTACCTGAATCTTACTTAATATATATATATATAACTTTAAAACCGATACATTTCAATGCCTCCATGAATTTCGCAGATAGTTTTCAGAGTTTCTAACCTTTACAAGTTGCTACTTCAGTATTCTATCAAAAATTCTGATCTAGCAACTTATAATTCAATCAAACTAAAATATCTCTTATGCTATAAATGCTTATATTCAATTTCTTAATGTCTCAATTGTATGAAACGATATTAGCCTATCTTCTGATTTGTTTCCAAACTAAGGCTACAGTTGTAAGTCTTCGGTACACGGCATCCGTTTTTTTTCTCAAGGGATAACTACCTGCCAAGATCTGTTCAAAAAGTTAATTAATCATACAAGATAGCTACTGTTCTTCTATAAGAAAACATTTCACATCGGAAAAATTGCACTTAGAGTTCTGCTATATTTTTCTATAACACTTTGTGGATAGTCATTATAACGGAGTTCATAATAGTCGTTGTTTGTGGACAACGATCATTATATAGTATTCTTTGTTTTTGTAATACATAATAGCTAACATGAGAGTGCCTAGACATATTCTTGAATCTATTTAACTTTCACTTCAGATATTTCTTAATTGAAAAGCAAAGACATTTTAAATGATTTATTCTGTTCTATTTGTCATGTGTCCTGATAGGTCCATTAGTGTTGTAAATAAGCTCGTTTCACAAAAATAGTGGTAACATTGCATTTTACCAGGCTGACAGAAAGCGCATAAAACAAAAAAATGATGAATCTAAGAAAGATACAACTGAGGAAAACGATAGAAAGCAAAAGGCTGTTTATTCATTACGGCAATATATCTTTCTTACAAAATTGCTGGCTTCCATGGCAAATTTAATTGCATAGACATCTTCGTTCTTTTATTATCATACATAATAAATGTGAATTTGATTATTCAACGTCTTTTCTGCACCTTCAGCATCAAAATATTTTAGTCTACAGAAACATTCAGTATGATGTCGAAATAATCAAAATTGAAACTTTCGAATTTACAGCAGCTATTCAATAGATTATAATTATTCATACGATGACAGAGAACGCATAATAAAATAGCTACTCTTGACATCGTACTGCTCATTTAATATTTATCGTTTCATTATTTTCTACATTTACTATCAAATCCATAATTGTATTCATGAATAATTTTATCACAGTATAAAAAAGTGACTCGCTCATTTAATATTGATTAACATGATTCACATAAATTATTCTTCATGTTATTATATACATCTAATAAACAGTGCAGCTTCCTGAACATCATGCAAATCAATATCCTGTATGAGGGTGTTTGTAACAACACTAAATATTTTCTATCGTACTAATGATAGACAGTTAAACATGACGACCATTGATACGAACACTAATCTTAACTGTATACACTCTTCGATGTCATAGTGCAATAAATTAAAGATCTGTCACTAATGAATAATTGCTCTATTACTAACGATATTAAGCCTGCAATCAATACCGTTGGTTAATTACCGGATGCAAGTAATATAAACGTGTAGAACCTTTCGAAATTGTATAGACAAGAAAACATTGAATAATAAAAGTATAGAAAAACCGAGCAGACTGAACTTTTTCATCTTAGTTTTAAAGAATAAAATTTTAATTCTTGTTTTATATGAAATAGTTGATAATGTAATATATATCATATAATTCTATCGCGAAGATCCATCTATTTATTTACTCAACGATCCAATACAGCCATTGGCAATAGAAATAGATCGACTCAGAATAAATGACGTTGATCCTGTTCAATGAACCCATTAACGATACGGTTGCATTGATAAATGAGTTAATTGATGATTAGCAACTGTGGTATAGTTTGACACAACAATTCCATCTACAACCCATTTCTTAGTTCGTGCCAATCGAGCATAAAAACCTTGACTTTATAAATAAATATTGCTTCATTCCAATCTTCTAATAATACATCATAGCCTTGTTTAAAAATTGAATCAATTAAATGAAGAGACTGACTTTTTGATGTAAACCATTGATTATTAGTATAAACTTGTATAAGATGAACGAAGCCATAAACGATTATTAACAGTTAGATTATATTCACCACCCAGGCTGATCAAAACGGACTCGTTTACGGTCTGTTTATCAGCGGTAAACGATGTCAAAACGGTATATTTACGGCAGTAAATAGGCCGTATTTGCCCGTAATATCTGGCGCAGTAATACGGCACCATCAACGGAACTGAATTTTCATGGTTTACGGCTGTTTGTGCTCCGTACTCTCATGATCATACGGTTCGTATTACTGCGCCAGATATTACGGCAAACTTTCGTCTGTAAAATAGTCGTGAAGTAACCGTAAATGACCGTATACGGACCGTACTGTTCGACCTGGGTATTGTTTGGTTACATTAGAGTTTATAAAATGATAAATTCAGCCGATTAGTCACACATAATCGGTTTTTCAAATAACTTTCTTAGAAAGCGATCTAAAATAGTGAGAAAAATGTCTTTAAATTTGTTGCTTGTAGATTTTAATTTAATCGGACAAAATAATAGATGAAAAAACATGTGCCAAGTAAATAGCAAACTATTAAAGATACATGAAAATTGATGAGATACCTGTAACGGTAAATACCGTTACAGCTCACTTTATGTACTTTATCCTCTTCGCTGTATCCTATGTTTGTGCATTGACCTGATGAATTCGCATTGTTCTATTGCGTGACCGTTCCCTCTTTGCCTATATCCGCCCAAGCGTGATCACTCTCGCGTATATAAGGGAAGGTAACTAAAGGAAACGCACGACTAGAGATGTGCAGATGACACAATACACCATCATGCCGACGGGCATAGATGACACTCTCTATATTCGTCACAATACCGTCCTGCATTTTGTACCAAACTGTTGAACCCAAAAATGACTGCATTGCTTTTTCGCAGTATTACGACTTATTTAATGTAGTACAAATACAGCATCTACCTATTAAATTAAATAGATAAGGAAGACATTGAAAAATATTGATTTTTCTCTTACGCTTTATTTTCTTTCGACAAAAAAAATTAAAGAATAAATTAATTCTTTATTTGGCTTTGCATGGTAGGAAATTTGTTTACGTGTATTAATAATGGTAATCAATACGGCAATGGTATTATTTCAATTCATTGTTATGATCGATTATAAATTTAAAAAAATGGGCGATGATCACTGAAGCTGTGAGTATTAATGAAATCATATTTTAGTTAGTGTTCTAGTATAGTAACAATAGCATTTTTGTCTTTTATTAGCATCCTTGTTTTTCTTTCGTTAAAAAGTGTGTTTTTTTATGAATTTCATCATTTCACACGCTATGAGCATTGCCCAACCAAATCATTGCATCTGTTTTCAACATTTGAATAAGTCACTTAAGGTGAGCGTGCATGCTATCGTGCTATTTTTCATGAGAAAAAAAGCTGATGGGTCGAAAACTTTTAAATTAGCCTGCATTAAATACAGTTCATTCATTCTTGATTACAGAACTTGAAAGGATAGAAGCAATATTATCTATAGAAACCTTAAGTGCAAGCCGTGTGTGCCAATACGTCTGTGCGCTACGCATTAAAAAAGAACTTATCTATTCGTGCACTTGAAATATACCTTCCAAAAAATGGTGGTCTTACCATACACACAAGTAAAATTGACGCATTTCAATCAGATTTAATCTCAAATTGCAAAAGAAAACGAAAAGAACAGATGAAATAATCGAAATGAAAATCAAAAAAATCTAATGAAATATTCATTTCAGTTAAAGATAAGAAAGATACCTTAAAGAAAAACATGCACTAATTACTGATTATATATTAAGAGTATAAGGTAGATATGAACATAAGACAACTGTTTCTGTCCTGCCTTGTAGTACATGGAAGAACAGCATACGAGAGGGCAGAAAGA
The DNA here is from genome assembly GCA_905331475.1 of Rotaria socialis. Classification (NCBI taxonomy): domain Eukaryota; kingdom Metazoa; phylum Rotifera; class Eurotatoria; order Philodinida; family Philodinidae; genus Rotaria; species Rotaria socialis. The sequence goes on along the minus strand of CAJNYU010000361.1, from coordinate 46,399 downwards.
ATTCCTATTTCGGTTTTCGACCACCAAATTACATACTAGTTTATTACTTATCTTCTAGTTAATTTATTTCGCATTATTTTCAAAGACAACATCTAAAGTTTCCAATAGTGACTAATAGTATACATGCAAAAAATTGTAGAAAAATTTCGATTTAATTATTATGTTAGTGGCACATTGTTGACGAAAAATAAATGAAAAACATTATGAATGTATGTGATTTATGATAACTTTCTTGACATATAGTGAATACTGTTAATAAGAACAGACAAATGAAAAAATATTTGCTAACAAAAGTGAAACTAGGAGAAAAGGAAATATCTATCACAGAGAAAATTAAACTTATGCGGAAGTGTTTTTAATTAGACGCTAAACTAAGAAATAATGTTCTTTTATTTTAAAATAAACCTAAACTTTCCTCTTTAGTAAAATATATCAGATACCTACTTTTCAATTTGATCGAGTATTTCCATTTGTTGATGCTGTATGTAAGCATCAGTGACTTCTTCTGTGACGACATCACAAAATGATTTAGCAAAGTATTTTCATGAATAGAAGAAGTGCGCCTTTGAATATTTGCAGTATTAAACAGTGACAGTGAGAATGGCACTTTAACTTTACTTTAAAGTCAAAATTCCATTGCTAATCGAGAGTCAGTAGCTATAATAGTTTAGTACAGACACGACATAGGCTAAAATGTTCGTCATTTTTGTTTTTCGATTGGAAAGTAAGCTAATAAAACTTAGCATCTTATCTATGAACCAGGCTAAAATTTTAAGATAATTACGCAAAGATAAAAAAAATACTAATCAAAAATAATAAGCTCAGAGCCTTGATTTTTTGATCAAAGCTTATTTAGACAAATTAAAGTTAAATAGAAAACAGTGCGGAACTCTCCAACTGTCTAGATTTAACTGACCTTGAATTAAAGCTGAACAGAACTTAATACTGATATATGAGTGAGTTCTTTCGTCTCATCTTTTTGCGTTTTTTTTTTATTTTTTTTAATCTTGACAAAACTTTTTCAATTTGCCTAAACTTAAACTTTGTTTGACACATACAAAACAAAAAAAACTTAACATTTTTATCGAAATATTTTACTCTTTTACGATGGCTGATTTCATAAAATATTATCCAGCTGTTCAGAATTAAGATTGGTTCTTGTTCTTTGGATGATCGATCCAGTCCCTAGAGTTATCTTTTTATTACATGTGAGCATAGGATAACTTTCTCTGTCCTGCCCTTTCGTATCTTCTTGGCTTACTCTATCCTGGCGAACGATAGAACATCAGGACCGTCATTTTCTGTGATCATCTCTGATAGGGCAAAACTTTTGTGTCATGCGTCGAGTAGTTTGGTTTTCTCATTTAATGTACCATGAAATGCAATATCCTTATTTTTTTCATACTTGAAATTCATAGATTCTGAATAGCTTATGTCTCATGATAAAAAATATAATTCACCATAGATATTCAGATTTTGTCGGTGTAACGATTAATAAGACTCTGTTGAGTTTATATCGTATTGACAAACTGGATAGAGGTGGAGTAGCTTACAGCCACTCACGGCAATGATGTTTATTCGTTTATTCACATATCCAGAGTGTAACAACTTCATACATAACACACGTATATATAGGAGAGAGATAGAAGAGAGACAGGAGAGAGATATATTATAATAATGGAAAGAGAATAGAAGGAAGAGGAAGGAGAATCATCGAAGCGTGCCATCGATATCGGCACAGTCGGTGATTGAAATATTGAAAATACCTAGAAAGATTTAGTTTTAGCAATTATGATCATACATTTAAATTTTAAATTTTTTCAGAAAAAAGCATCAATCTTTTTATTAGGTTCCAAAACCGAGATAAAATAGAAAATGTTGCAAAAAATATTGTTTCAGTGTAAAGTTAAAAAGAAAGTCTTAATCGAAATAAAATTATCTTATTTTACCCGTCTACATGATTTAATGAAAGAACCGCTCTTGAGGACTTCAGTTATTCCCATCTTTTATTTATTCCTATTTCTTTTTGGTTGCATTTTGTGTTCTATGCCCAGGAGGATCATCCCGACAATCGGACCCAATAAGATCCTATAGAATTCCAATCGGATTTTATATACATTTCCAATAAACCAGCGAATTCCTATCGGATTCCGGGTTGTGGAATGACATTCGGATCTCTAGTGTCGGAATAACATTGTATAATCATCGGATCCTACTGTCGGATTGTGACGGATCCAACGCTCGACTCGGACTACCCTCTAATGCTGGCTTGAGGTACTAATTATTGGTCAATTAATTAAATGCTTTTTTCCGTCGTATCCGTTAGTGGTTCCGTGACCCGGAATCCCATCTGATTTTGTCGACTGGTTGGATCTGATATAGGATTCATTCACCTGGGTGGTTCTTCTGTTTTTTTGACATGCTTTGCTATACATTCGTGAAAATAAATCTTCGTGCAACAGGTATACAATCACTCGCGACACCAATAGTCGAGATCAGGATCCATTATTATCTTTACATGTTGAATAAACAAGTTTGCTAGTTGCACATTTTCCAACATCCACTGTTGGCACTCGTGTTCATTCTGTTCCTCAATCGACCGATTATTTAATTTCGTCACTTGAACCGAACAGCATCATTGAAAGCACCGTTTAATGGTTATTACTATTATAACCCAATTATGAGCACATAATTAATATAATTTTTTAGATATATAACTTCACTCACTTCCATCATATGAGCAGATTTATATTTTCTTTTTATCTCATGACCCAGGAGAGTCATTCCGAAACTAGGATACTATCGGATTCCGACAAGGCTCAGACCGTGAATATACCAAATATCCATGGATTCCAATAAAACCAACGAAATCCTATAGGATTCCTCCGGGATCAGGACCTACAGTTGGATCCTTGGTGTAGGAATCCCATAGGATCCAGTGTTGGAAATTAACGGAATCCGACATGAACGTATGACCCTAGTGTTCTTATGAGAAAATATGCATATTCACCCCTAATTAAGAAAATGTTTTTTTTTTCCGTCGGAGCCGACAGTCAATCCGTAACCCGGAATCTCATCAGATCCTATCGGATATGTCATAGGATTCATTCACCTGGGGAGTCAACAGTTTTTTTTTCAATGATCAGATATTTCTTGTCTTTCTTTTTTTAATTTGATACATATGATATATAAGTGTAATAAATCATACCACACAATCTTGATGATATTCTTTTTCAGATATGAAAATGTATCATATTCATTTACTTGTTGTGGTACGCCTTCGAATTAATCAGGAAAATTTTTTATTTAAATTTGATTATATTTTTCTGATAGAAACATCATAACTCATAAAAATCTAACTATTAAGATGAATTATATTCAGTGAAACAATTTTTTCTGAAACCTATCTTGGAAGTTATACAACCAGATCACCCAGTGAAAAATGTTCATACAAAAATCGAAGACAACGCATTCTGATTGAGAACAATGTAGAACCCATTCCATAGCTTCTGAAAGGTTTTGTTTTCTTTAAAAAGTCTTTCGCATTTTTTGAATATGTTATTGAGCCTTTTGCTTTCGAACGCTGAATAAAAGGCTTCCAAAATTTGATCGAAAGACTCGCACAATTTTTTTGTTTTGAATCGTATATTAAAAGTAGACGATATTAAATCAATTCTATAACATAATTGAATACTAAAGGACAAGCATTATATATATTCACTTGTTTAATTCGAAATTTTCCGTTTTTTGGAAAGCATTATCTACCGTTTTTTATGAAACTTTTTCACTGGTTTGAATTTGAAACGGTATTTTGTTATTTAGTAATCTTTTTCATAAAAATTGCCAATATTTGCACGATTTTGATAATATTCTAGATCGGAAAAAGAAAATTCAGCGATTCTTTTATTTATGTAAAACCAAAAGGTGTTACTTTTTATTTGATAACAGTCTCTTCATTTTTGATCTGATTGAAATTTCCAATTGAAAATAAGATTTCAAACATTAAGAAAATTAATTTTATTCTATAATATTTTGAAAACGAACTGTATTCTTTAAGATACATTAATGTGTATAGAGCTGTCGTCAAGAAAACTTTAACTTTTATCATTGTTTACGATGAATACCGAAGAGATTTTAATTAATTCGCCATCGGAACCTTGTGAACGAAATCATCAACGGTATTCGCCATGGGCTCGTTTTCATCCATTAATTGTAATTCCATTTTTGGTTATGTACTTCGTGCTCGTGGTCCTCATTTTGAAATACGTCATACTTTTCATCGTATGTAAACGATGCTTATCACTTAGAATATTTTATCTTCTTAATGATTTTTAGATGATAACAAATGGTTCAATGCGAATATGTGCTTATATGATACTTGTTGTCGCATTAATTATAATTTCATTGCTAATTATTCATGCCGCCGAGTACTTTATGGATGTTTTGGTGAGTAGATTTCGAAACAAAATCAAAATTCTGTACAAAAAGAAAAGATATGTTTTCTATATTAATTGGTAGGAAAGATGATATCCTATCGTTCTCAGATCCGTTGTTGTCTCTCTCTCTCTCTTTGTTTCTTTTTTTGCAGTGTAACAAAATGAAATAAGATTTTTTAGAAGAATTTTCAACAATGAAAAATCTTAAATTTTTTTGCATTTGTTCTACTGGAATTTGAAAAAAAGAACTTGAACGGAGTTAGGAGAAACACATCATTGCAGAAAAATTATTTATAAAACTATAAAAACAATTAATTAGTTATAAATATACGCATGAATAAAAATTTGCTAAGAAATTTTCACTTAGACTAGAAATATTTTTGAGACAAAATTCGATGTTTTTTGAGTCGAATAAGTCGTTCATATCTTGTTTTAAATATCATGGCTAATAAAAGGTATCTTATATTGTTCTAAACGTGCGACAAGAGAGGTCAACTAAAATTGCTTTTTAAATGTCTGAAAATAAAACTATTGCGAATATGTTTTTGATTCTTTATAGTCGAATAAAAGGAATTTCTACTATTTAAGAGTATAAATATTAAATTTTGATCATAATCAATTTTCTATTTTATTTGTTTAATAGTCGATCTTTTTCAAAAGCAACAACTCTTCTGATTCGACAAATAAACAATCTAAAAGGAGATCTGTTTTATTTACCATCAAATCTTATCTTGGCAAATTTAACCATTGGCGTGTTCTCAAGAGCAACTATGAGTACAAGCAGAATCAAAATTCTATCGCTCTAGTTGATGTTGTTTAACTTAGCATATTGTTTTTCTTGTATTTCTATATATGACTAGTTTAGTTTCATCAATTAATGTAAACCATTGTATCATATGATCATAATATTATCATGTTATTTTTGTCAGTTAATCAATACAATATAAATACATAAAATAATGTAGAAGTTATCTGAAACGATCTTTTAACAACCCTTCCATACTCAACAAACCTGATCGATTTAATTCTTTCTAGTTTATTGAACGGTTATTGGAAGTTTGTTTTATATTTTTCGTTGAAAGAATTTATTAGATAATTATTAATATAATTAAGTAAAATGTCTTAAGTTTGCATTAGAAATAAAGATCTATACGTTCTTACGACTAATCGATTCAAACATCTAAACATCTTATTCGGTTTATTAATTTCTTTTTCATTAACATCAATTTCAACGACAATCAACGAGATGATTTTATATATTATTTCATTCTTTAGTAAAGAAGAAAGAATTATTTGTTTTCTTTCAGTTTTTTTCAATAGTTTGATAAAGGCAAATAAGATGAATTGAGAAGAACAAGTTTTAAAAATAATTCTCACTTTAAATATATTCAATAAGAATAATTGTTGATCGAATTTAAAAAAAATGTCTTTCATTTCAATACGATGTCCATAACGCGTTTATTTATCTTCAATTATCTAATAAGATTGATTATTGTTGACAAAAATAAAATGAACTTTATTCGTGAATGCTTGTTGGCCACGTTCATGTATGAAATAATGATGCCAGGAAGACAATCGAGAAAGATAGATAAGAGAAACGATAGAGCTGGGTAGGCTCAAAGTAGAACAGATAAAGGCTGGTGTAGACGCGAATCTAACATAGATTTGAGGAGATTAGATTTAGGCAAACTTGAAATAGGCACACCAAGGACTTGATAGGCTCGATAAAATATAAAATTTTCTACTAATGCTTATTTTCATAGTTTCTCGACCAATGCCCCCGGTCGAAGAAAACGAACCTTATACGGTCGTATACGATACAAATACGGCCCGTTTTACGTGCCGCATTTTCCCTGTATAGCAGGGGCAGTAATACGGCCGTATGTTCTATAGAATACGATAATATTACGCCGGCTTTACGAGGTTTTACGACTGATATACGGTGTCCGTGTATGGCCGTAATACTGTTCCTGTTAAAACGCCTTAATTCGGTTTAAAACGGCCGTTTTACGACGGAATACGATGCAAAAACGACCGTTTACGGTGGTCCGTTTTGATCGACCTGGGATGGCGTACTCTAAGATTTTCAGTCCATATTTCAGCTACTTCTAACTCTTGTTCAATGATATGTTTTTTGAATTTCATTGACATGTAATTAGATTGACGTTGCATTGTTTCTTCTTAGTATAGAACAATTGGATTTCTTTTTCCAATATTCTATTTAAAATAGTTTTTGAATTTTATCCCTGCCACAAAAACCAGGTAAATTGTAGAGGCCAATCGCATTTTACTCGAAAAATTGCCGACGAGTAGCTGCAATAGAGTTGGCTAATAGATCAGTAAAATCGTTGGCTTTTTTTCGGTTTTCACTACATTACTAAATGTTTGAAAAAGTTGCTCTTTTCCTGTCGCAATACCAGATAAACAAAATCAGACTTTACCTTTCTTTCACAATAAAGCACGAAGCCCACTAGTTTTCATGAAATTTCATCTTCTAGTTTAATTCTATTTAACAATTCAAATGATAACTAAAAGTGAATCATGGTTATGAACAGAAATGCCATAGGTAAAACTAATAAAAATCTCACTATCGACTTGATGAAGCGCCTGCACTGATTTTATTTAAAAAGATCAAGACAGGAAACGTTTTTTAGCTACGAAACAGGTCTATTTCTTGTTAGGCTATTTTTTCTAATGCTTTTTCAATAACACTTTGCAGTTAATTGGTTATAGTTTCTGTGCTCTCGGGTGTAATCATGCATTAGATACTTATCACGTTGATAAATAATCAAAATCTAGCCAGAAAATCGACAACGATCATCATTGTAAAAAAACAAAAAACTTTTCAGCTGGTTCACATTCATAAATACAACATTAGGGCTGGAATCAGATTGAAATGAATAAAGCAATTTCTTATACTAATGAGGTTTTAATCAATTTTCAAACCGTCTTTATCAAAAACAACGTAAAAAAAGATCGAAATTTCATGGATTTCCGAAATTCACACTGATTATATTCGATTAAGATTTGATAAAAACTAGAGTGTCACTGGTGCAAACTACGTTAAAACTTTTCATTGATCATAGAGAAAAAAATTAAAGTCTTATGATAATAATCAAATTTGAATCCTGTATTTTTACATCGACAGACATAATTTTCCCAAAAAAGTGAGCCTACTCTAGACTGGAATCATTCTGTCGTCTCCATATCGGTGTGCTCAGGCGTTATTTAAAATAACTATTAAAAGTGGATATCATAGCACTAGTGTACTGTGTGATTGAAATTTTTGATCACGATCACGATTTTTTTAAAATAAAATTGACGATCACGAATATTTCTATGTGATTATAAGAGGTACGAAAACGTTTTGGTCATTCGGTTGCAATATTTCCCCAACGTATTTCATTCGGTACATTCAATGTTAATAGAAATTAACAATCACAATCGATAGCTTCATTTGTATTCTATTGGAAATTCTTTGAAAACATAATAAATTTTAATAAATATTTGAGATTTTGAAACGATATGTTAAATTCGTGATCATGAAATCTTAATGTCGTTCACGATAACGATAACGAGTTTTTTTTCTCAATCACGACTACGAACACGATCACGAGCAAAAGACATTTCTTACTCACGGGCACGATCGCGCAGTGCACTACATAGCAATAGTACTACGGTAAAGTAAAAGTGAAAAAATGAATTCATTACATTTTTGAAATACCAAAAAGTACTGAAAAGTCCCGAGAGGTACCGAGAAGTACAAGAAGTGCAGAAGTCCGCTTGTGCCCCCTTGGAAAAATGGCCCTTGGAAATATAATTCACCATTCATAAGATGAGGATAGACTATAGAATTACGAAAAGTTTCAAATTTTAGTTTAATTAATTCAATATTCATAATGGCGTCAGTTTATTTACAAACATCATTTCTTATAATTTGAAAATGATCATCAATTTCTGATAGGATCAATTTTATTAAACCCATAGATCAGATGATTAATAGTTGCTTAGAAATCTTCAAATATTTACAGATTCCGTGAATAAATAGGTTCATCAAGGTAATCAATATCTGCAAATATTTCATCGCGTATCTCGGATTATCTTTCATTGATTTACGTTCTGGTGTTAATTTTAATATACGTAAAAATAATTTTTTTATAATTGCACCTGTTCGACATTTAAAAGACCAACAAAAACTCTCATTTGGTTGATGCTTTCGTACAGACACATACTCAGTTGTTAACTATCTCCTGTTGAGGCGGCTTAAATTTGAAAGAAATACCAAAGAAGGATAATCTTTCCTAAAAACACTTCAATCAGGATTCATGGGGTGATGTGACAGATACTTGTTCGTTAACATTGATGCTGACTTTTTTCTTCTTCGTCTTCTTGTAAATGCATTTTATCAAGCAGAACTTCAGTTCACCACCTACACTCTCTTGTTTATTTCTATTCATTAATCATTGGAATACAAAAGAAAATGACTGATCAATTATTCTTCAATAAATAAGATGTATTCTAAATTTGATTAATCAACATCTGGTTATTCGATCTTATTCATTTATTTTATAGAGAAACTTTTAGAACAATTCTGTATTGTTTATCACGGATATGTATACATTTACACGCAATTATCTGCCTCTTCTCTGATTCTCGTAGGCGAAAATAAGATCAGTCAATACAAGTAGCCAGACACACACACACACACATTCTCTCTTGCAGATAAACGTTTGAACAAAATGTGTTTATCTAACGATCATTTTTCTATGTATTCATCTTTTTTTTGTACATTAACACGTTTATCCGCCGATTTCATCGAAGACTAAATAGAGAACAATGATTGCGCGTGACGAGAATCCATGCAAATGTCGTTCAACGGATACATTGTTGAAAGGATATAGCGTTAGCATAGAAGTGTGTCTCATTCTTTCTTTTTTTTGTTTCCCCCCCTATCTATATCTAATCAATATGAACATGTGCATGTCTACGCTGTCATATTTGTCTTTATTTTATCGTAGAAAGCATTTCGAATAATAAGAAAAAGAAAGATTAGTATCACATAATCAAGTAAGTAATGAAATGCTTTCTACAATCTTTTGTTGTACATCATCTATAATACAGTGTCGGATAGAATAAGATATCTGATTTATCATATCGTAGCTGTTAGTTTTTTTTGATCATCACATCGTCGTTTGTCTTTCATCAATACCATCTGTTCTCTCCTTTTTTTGCTTTACTCTCCTGTCTTAACAGATACAAGTAGCTTTTGTTTCATCATCTCATCTATTGTTATGCTTTTCTATACACTTCATTTCATCTTATTTATAAATAATTCAATTTTTCAATTGATATTAATCATTAATCATCCATAAAAATATTTTAGTAAACATCGCCTGATGAAATTATTAATAGAAAAACAAATAAAATCGAATATTCTCAAGCAAATAATTTTGACGTGACTAGATTTATAAAGCAGAAAGAACAAAACAACTGCAACAAATTAGTCAAGCAAGATATGCGACATGATCATTATTAGTTTTAGGATCGATCATCATATTGAAATTATGACAAGCTTATCATTTATTCGTCCTATCAATCATAGTGTGTTTTGATAGAGAGATGATCATAAAAAAGACACTCACAACAAAAAAAGAAGAAAAAGAATTGATTTTTTTTCTCTCTACTGCCAATTAAAGCCAATAGTGCCATCGGTCATGTTATATTCATGACAGTAATCGATAGGCAGCAATAACAGATTCAACGTCAATATTTGTCTGTATGTGATGATGACCTCTCTATTTGTATCAAGAAGACAAATGTATCTGCATGTGTGTTTAAATAGGAGAAAGAGGCGAAGAATTACTTCGAACTACAAGCAACTAGATGATTATATGATGCTGCGCTTAAATGTTTATTGAGATTCTTAACGATAATCAACGCGCAGATGTTGAATTCTTAATCCATTTGCATATTATTTGAAAATGTTGGCTAACGGCCAAAAGTTTTTATTTTTTTGAAAAAGGAAAAGAATGGACATAGTTCATCGTGCCCGCTGCTTTTTTTAAACAGAAATTGAAACACCTTTTATGACCAACTGTCACGCTTACCTTTTTTTTTCTTTCTCATTTTTTTTTGTTTAAGTGGTGCTCGATGCATTCACTTTTTTTCCCATCATCATGTTGGACGAGCATATGAATAAACGTGAGTAGTGACGCGGAAGCTCTTTGCTTGCGGTTAAAAAAAAAAAAGAAAGAAAACCTGTTGTAATGAGCCCCACCGTACTAATTCCTGATTGGAGTGTCGTTCTAACTGAGTTCACCTCTACAGTTGCTTTTTCCTTCTCTTTCTTCTTTTTTTTTTCGGTGATATGTTCCTTAATTATCCTCTCTGTCTGCTCGTTTTTTTTCTCTCTCTCTCTGTCTCTCCATCTCTCATTGCTTTTCTTTTCCAAAAATATCTTTGGCCATTCGTCGATTTGTTTCCTTCTTTCTCTTAGATAGTTCAGTATCGACCGCAAAGCGGACACGTACGCATTCATTCTCGTTCCATCAATCTTAAGACAAAGAAGAAAAGAAGAATATGTCGAACACAGAAGTTCAAAATAGTGAACGCCTTCCGATGTTATCAGCAACTGAAGAAAACGTTAATTCAAATCCACCCGTTTCAGTTTCGGTATCAATTGAACCGGCGACGACTATTGTCAAAAAGTAAGGCGACTTGATAAGATGTACCATTATTTTCTTACTATTAATAAAAATCATGTTTATTGTCTAGAAGTGTTGATTCTAATGCTAACTCTGAGGATAATAATAATTTTACTCAACTTGTTCGACCACTATTAGTTGAACTCGTACGTATAGAAAAAAAAATAATAAAAAAATTTTTTTTTGGAATTTTTTTATTTTCATCTATTAGATCGGTACAACATTGTTTGCTCTTATTGGTTTGTGGGGTGCTTGTTCAGGTGGTGGTTTGATCGCTAATGCACTATCATTTGGTTTTGCATTAATGGTATTCACAGCTTGTTTCGGTCATATATCAGGTGTTCATTTTAATCCAGCAGTTACAATTGGTGTTTTGATTGCTGGTGAAATGCAACCGGTTTTGGCTATTCTCTACTTTGTCGTACAACTTTTAGGAGGTAAAGATCGTTTTTTCTTTATCTCTTATGTTCAATTTTATTTGAACAAAAATCTCCGTAGGTATTGCTGCTGGTGGTCTTTTACGTTTATTACTTACAACAAAGACTTATGAAGCATGTAAAGGTGGAGCTACATTATTGACAACATATGCTGCATCAAATGTAACAGGTGCTAATGGATTAGTTCTCTATGCTCCTGAAGAAGTTCGCATTTGGCAAGTATGTATTGAAAAATAAACAAAAAAAAAACGGTTTCTATTGGAGATGTAATTTCTTTGTCTTTTTTTTTCTAAAGGGAGTTATAATTGAATTCATTGTTACATTCGTTCTTGTTACTGTCCTTATCATGGTTACAATAGATACTAAATCAAAAACCGGCCTTGCATCACTTGTAATTGGTTTAACATTAGCTGCTAATATTCTTGCCGCGTAAGTTATAAACGATAGCTTTTCCAGTTTAAACGATCTTGCTGTGTTTGTCTAGTGGTGCTTATACTGGAGGTTCACTTAATCCAGCTCGTTCACTTGGTCCAGCTATCTTTGCTGGTCAATGGCATAATCATTATGTCTACTGGATTGGTCCACTTGTTGGAGCTGTCGTCGCTGGTCTTCTCTATCGGTAAGATAAATATCTAGAATGAAAAAACAAAGCGAGTTACTTAACAAAAACTTTATTCTCTTTTTAGTACTGTTTGGGCACATCATGATCGTCGTATGTTTGTTAAACGTACATCAGCACCAACAACATCATCAGCTGAAAAACAATAAATATAATTGAGCATTTGGAAAAGATATACACATACACATTTTGTTTTCTTGTATCTGTGTTGTGAATATTAATTAAATAGAATTAATTAAGCAAAAATTTGATGTCTATACTGTTTTGATGTGTTTATTATTCGTTTGGCTTATTTTCTCATAAATATTTTCTAAATCATTTTATGGTTTTGTGTGTGTGTGCGTGTGTATATATACATAGACTAGAAATCATGATTTTACTTTTTTTTTGTTAGCATAGAAAATGTTTAGCGTGAAATTCTATTTGTCTTACTTGTTGCTCAACTATCGATGGAGAATGAAAGCAAAAAAATAATAATTCGTTGTGTTGTGTGTATATCAAAGATATTCTATTGAAATAAATAAATTTCAAGAAAAACAAAAACAAAACTTTCTATTAAGATGTAATCGACTTAATGTTTAGAGATGTGATCCTATGCTTACTGTCAAATTTCGATTACTGAGAAAGAAAATCTTTTTCTTGCCGGTATTCATAAATTTTTGTCATTTCCGGTTGAAAATCATGTTTTTGAACTCGAGAGGCCATTAACAAAACAACGGAATAGTTTTCAATTAGAATAGCTTAGCAAATGGACCTTAGTGATTTGACCGATTAGGTCAATGTACTTGTGGTATCGTTAATACAAGCTGTCCCTAGTGGATGGAAGATAATGGCAGAGTGAACAGGTCAAATGCATTGATTTATAATAGAGAAAAATCATCTAACTGATTAATATCCAATTTTTTAGGAAATATCTTATGAAATATGTGACATTGAATTTTTTTTATTTTGACGAATTGAAATCATATAGATTGCTATTTTCTTTGCTAATTTAATCATACGTGATATTCAAAAATGGCAGAGGGAAAGCGAGAAAGTTAAACCATCTAGTCTCATATGTGAGAGAAGCGGAGTGTTAGAGTTTTCTACTTCTTTGATACAAAAAATGGCTCTTTTCTTCTTCGCCAAAGTGTGCTAGATGATAAAAAGAAAATGAATTATTTATATGATTCTCTCATTTTCTTTTCAAGAGTTCATGTGTAATGTTTTTTTTTCTTTCACCACTTGTTGAAAGATTCCCGTCAGCATAGTCTAGAAATATGAAGTCGTTTTAACAAATTGTTAGAAAATTATCGAAAGAGCAGATTATGTAATGTGATGATGGGAAAAGGATAGTAAGTTGAACGTGATGCATTTGTATTCTTTCTTTGTCTACCAATGAATGCCACATATAAAGAAACATTCCATCGTTGTTTTGTCATCAAGAGAAAAAAATTCTATAAATAACCTTTTAATTATGATGAAGAATCGACTGTGTCAACGCAACATGATGATAGTTGCGCAATCAAATAACGCTAACTTTTCTAGCAGATTGTTAAGTTTTCACTTTCTTGTTCTATACAATATCTTTTTCCAGCTAATATATTATAATGTGACAATGTTGAATGCCATAATTTTTTATATTTCCTCATTATTTGTGCAGAACTCTATTGAAATTATCAGGCTAAAAATTTTCTTTTTCTAAAATAAAAAGGTCAAATTTGTCTAACACAACTCTGTGCAACTATAACATGTTAAATTTTTATGAGTTCGCTTTCAACTAATAGCACAGACCTGTCACATTAGAATAAAAGATGTGATGCGTGTTCTAACGTGCGACAGAATGTAGTGTACATTAAAAAGTGACACGAGGTGCCGGTTGTAATGCATTATTTAACGTAACGGTATGGCACATTATGAGAAGTGAAAGGTTCGATTTCATCGATGGTTGGTTGACTTCAAGATTTTTTATGTAAAAATCCTTATGTTGAGTTTTTTTTTTTGTCAAGCCTATTTCTGTACAGCAGAATCAGATTCTGTTTCTAATTAGAAACATCTATTTGGACTTACTTACAAAATGTATTTTGAAATTTGAAAATGTCATTTTGATACACGTATATCTAATATTATTTTAAGGCTATTTGACGTGATGACTCTTTTTTTCAACAAATTTTTAAATGCTCGTTTTCATTTTTCAAATGAGAATTTTTAAACTCAAACAACATCTAAATCCAATCAACACATATCCAATCATGAATGCGAAGTTTCGATATGCCTATTTTTTTACTGCATGTCATAACCCAATATCTTGATCGTATAATCGAAGGATACAGTTAATGACGTTGATAAAAAGGGCAACCGTAAGCGGTTGCCGAATACGACGAGAATGCTGCACTGTATGCCAAACGGAGATAAACGATCGTGGTACTAAGTCATGTATACAGTTGTATTTCACGATTTACAATCCTTTACGGTTGTACTTGTTTTACCGACGAAGTTTGAGAGGTAAGAAATTGAAAAGTGCAATTTTGGAAGGTTTCAACAAAAGTATTCGATTCCGTCAAACGCTTCGGCTGACTATCAATTCAAATACAAGTATCGAAAAAAAATAAAAATAAAAACAATTATCATACTTTCATGAGGAATTGGTGTTTAATGAAAAGAATGATGTTTTTTATAATCTAACCAGTGTCTGATCGAATTTACTGATAAAGATAAAAATAATATTTACTTTTCATTAATGGTCAGAAAATTGACAAGGTTTGCGTTGTCTTCTTCTTGAACTGTATCGAATAACAATTAAGTCCCTATGGCATCACCACATCACGCTGTAGTCAAAAAGAAAAAGAAAAAGATACGAAATTTACTGTAGCGATGAACTGATCCTACGAATTTGAAATAACCGATTTTCTTTTTTAACATAAAGTCAATTAACATACATTTCAGATTATCAATTTATTCAATCAATGATGATTGTATGAAGAAGAAAAAAAATTCCGTTTTCTTTCATATTTATCGACTTAGTAAAATATTCTGACAGATGGTGTTCCATCTTTTAATCATATGTTTGTATTCAAAAAAATAATAAAGCCCAAAAGTGGATCTTACAGCCCCCCTAGGCGTTTTCCAACCAACATTCTAAATTATTGGTACTGATTAAGCAATATGCATTTTCTAAACATATTTTTTCTGTTTGAAAATTTCTTTAACTTATTACGGAAATTCTAACGCGTTGATTTGTTTTTCAGCGGCATCTTTCACATCGAATTTGATTGGTGAATTCTGGTACTGTTAGCTGAATAGAAAAGTTTAGAAAGAATAACAAGGGGGCAGAAGGGTACATCGATTGTTTTCTGTTTTCTCATATTTATATTCTAATTGTAGACAATGAGCAAATCCGATTCACGTAAACGACATCGTACAACAAGTGGAAACAGCGATTCCGACTCCGATTCAGATTCATCACAGTCAAAAAGTAAGAAACATTCATTCTTTTGACATCATCGTAATTATTACGCTCTAATCAAGAAATCTTTACTGATGGTTATGATGAAAATTATCGTGGAGATTCAAATGATCGAGCTTGGCTGAAAACCTTGTCCGAACGTGAGCGTGAAGCTGAATTATTAAAACGACATGAACAACGTGAAATAATCAAACGTCGGTAAGAGTTCGATTTTCTTCACGAAAAAATATTTATATTCATTTTTGTTTTGTTTTGTTTCTAGTGAAGAAATCAATAAAAGACTCAAGTCAAAAGCCGAAGAATCCGGTATCAAGAGTGAAGAAGAAGGTGAAATCGATGAACATGATGATGATGATGGAAGCGATCACGACAAAACATCTGATCATTCTACACGTAAATCAAATTTATTTGATAACGATATTTATGCAGAAGATGATGATGATGATGATTATCGAAAATTAACAAATCGACGACAACAAATCAATGCTACAAAGCAAAAAGAAACTGAACATAGTAAATCACTTCAAATATTAGTGGAAGGAAGAAAGAAACGACAAGGTAAACGCGTTTTTCTAATCTATTATCAGAAACAAAGAAAAATGGATTTTCCTAAATTCGAAAACTTTCCATTGAAAGAAAAATCGCAGAATTAACTGTTAGATTTGAGGTGGCATATTGATGACAAAAAGGAAAGAACAGGCTGTTACATTTCGTTTTTTGGTACCATTGAATTTTTTTTCGCATATTGAAATAATCCCATGTCCTTGATTAGCCCTATATCACTTGTATAATGTGCCGGCCGGATTATTCTCGATGTTTCTGTAAGTAATTGAAAATATTCTCTTACTCATAAATCAAAATGATTTACTATAATGTTTGTTTGCGATCAATATAGATTGAATTATTCTTTTGTCTTAGATGATAAACACAGAAAATCTGTAGTTAAATCCGATGATGCTTCCTCGAGTGATGAAGATAGTCCTGTAAAGTCAACGAAAACAAATAACAAAGATGAAATCTGGAAAGTTGATGATGTCTTTCCAACGTCGAGTTCTGATGATGATGACGATGATGATAGTCGTGGCGATTCACACCATCGTCGTCGATCGCGGTAAGACAAGAAATTCTATTTTCAATGATAATATATATTTTTGTTGTCTAGTTCACCTGATGATCGAACCAGTGATTCACAAGAGCAAGAAACAAAACGAAAAAAATGTACATTCATAAGCACAAGAGATCAATTAAAATCTATGATACTATCACGTTTTCGAATGGAAAAGTAAGTGAATCATTTGTTTTTCTCTTCATTAATGTTTTTTTTTATAGATGGTGTCATTCTCCGTTTTTTGCTGACGTCGCAAAAGGTGCATTTGTCCGTATTAATATTGGTCAAAATAATGGTGAAGCTGTTTATCGAGTAAAAACGTTTTAGCACTCAAAATTATGCAAAATTTTTGATAATAATAATAATGATTGATATAGGTTTGCGAAATTCGTGATGTTGTAGAAACAGGAAAAATTTATAATCTCGGTACAACACGTACAAACAAAGGCCTTCGTTTAAAGTATAAACAAAAAAAATATTGTTTGAGTTGTTTTTGAATACTTTTATTAGACATGGAACTAATGAACGTATATTTCGACTTGAATATGTATCAAATAATGAAATATCTGATGAAGAATTTCAACGTTGGAGAGAAGCAATGATCAAACAAGTAAGAAGAAGGAAAAAACCCGAATGCTTTATTGTGTAGACAAACTCGCTCATTTCTATTTTTAGGGTATTTCATTGCCAACATTGGATGATCTTGAAAAGAAAATCAATGAAATCGAAAAATATAAGCATTATGTTTATAACAATACAGATATAACCAAAATAGTACAAGAAAAAAAACGCTTTCGTAAAGCACCAATAAATTATGCTGTAACAAAAAATGAATTATTGAAAGAAATTGTATGTTAATTTTTATTTAAATAAGTCAACATTTAGTGTGTTGATGTATTTCTTATTTTAGGAAATAGCAAAAGACGAAAATGACACAGAACGAGAAAATGAATTAAGAAAACAGCTTACTGAAATGGAAGAACGAGCTTCAGAACTCGATCGTAAAAGATCAGAGAATATTTCTGTTATGGCGTAAGTAACAAAAAGTGTGAGCGAGAGAGTGAGAAAGAGCGAACGTGGTAAAGAACAGAATGAGTAATAAAAACGAGGTCAAAAAGAAAAGGAGAAAGAAAAAAAAAGGTATGAAGGGTCGAAAGATACAATGTGGTCAGACACGTCAATGTTCAGTCTATATGGGTTATCGGTATATAAATCGTTATGCGTTGTTATGCTTCATTATTTTTTCATTTTGGTGGATTATTTTTCGTTGTAAAAATAATAACTGTGAAGATTGTCAACGAATAATATCAAAAGATGAATCAATCGGATCCTATGATATACCGAATATTGTACATTTTATTACCTGTCAAGGTGATGCATCAGAAACAGTACTCGATGAACTTGGTCCACGACTTGGTTATCGTCGGATGGAGCGAGCTCCTGATGAATTTCAATTGATCAATTATCTCGTTTTGCTTTCCGCTCGTAATAAAATCAAACCCGATCAATTATATGTTCATTATTCTTTCGAACCAACTGGCTACTGGTGGACAAAAGCTAAGCAAGATCTTGAACTAAATTTAACGCTTAATAAAATTCCTTCGATAACATCAATCTATAATCATCCACTATACCATCACGCTCATCGTACTGATATAGCACGTCTAGAAATTCTTGATAAATACGGTGGTATTTATCTTGATCTCGATGTTCTTTCTTTAAAATCATTCTCATCATTAACATCGAATCCGCATCACGTTGAAGCTATATTTGCTTGGGAAAGAAAGAAATTCAATACTATATGTAATGCTGTTATTATAGCACCAATTCATTCAAAATTCCTTCGACGTATTTATCATTCCTATCAAAGTTTTAATTCTTCATGTTGGGGTTGTCATTCAGTGGGGTTAACAGGCCAATTGGCAAATATATATAAAAATGAAGTTCATGTCTTACCTTCGAAAGCATTTTTTACACCGTCATGGTTCAATATTGAAGAATTATATTTGTATAATCGCTATAATTTTAAAAATAATTATGCATCTCATCTATGGAATGCCTATATAGGAAAAACATTTTTATATAATCTAACATTGAATTCTATATTAAACCCTAAAACAAAGACGACATTGATTCGCATGATTACTCATGCCGTCGGAAAAGAGAAATTAAATAATATTGCGCGAGAAATTTCAGTTTAAATAAATAGTATTGAATAGAAATTTGTACATTTTTTTCTTCTTCTTCTTCTCCTTCTTAGTCAAATTAATCGAAGAAATCGCGCAAGTACACAGAAAAATATTGAAATAGCTTTAACTGTAAGTAATGAATTTTTCAAAATTGTTTCAATTAAAATTTAATCCTATAGCGTGAAGCTCAAGAACCTCGAAATTCAGCAGCAGATCCTTTTACACGTCGTCGGTGTGCCCCAATGCTTGTAACACAAGTAAATATTTCAACAAGAATAAAAGGAAAACCCTATGAATGAAGTTTATTGATTTTAGACTCCACTAATTCATTCAGCAGAAGATCTAAAACGAGAAACAGAACGACGTGAAGCACAGACGAAGAAGAAAAATGAAGAACAACGTTCAACAGTAAAAACAAAAAATCACTCAATTTTCGAAAAAAAAAGATTTTGCATCTATCATTTATATTTAGAATGAAAAAAATAAACTTTTAATAACAAAAGATACAACAACAAAAATTACCACTCATAACAGAACAGATAAACCAGTAAGACATGTCGAAATTTACCTGCGGTGTTTTTCCAACCAAAAGTTTATCGTTAGATTACACAATCAGAATGAAATTTTTCTTGTTTATAAGCTTGGTTCTACTCATGAAATGTATCAATTCGTTGTACGCTGCTCTGGATATCAACAGATGACACCTATCGGGATGCATAAGATTCATCAAAGGCCAATGAGTAAAAACTGACTTACAGGAAATTATCTTATCAGTTAATTTTTAAATATCTCATCTATGAGCCATACTGATTCATAGCCCTAATTCGCACATTTCCTCGATACATCTACCAATGACATTTGTTTTAGTCCGAAAGACAAGCTTCACAATATGTCTAACGATTTTTCTTCACCAGGTTCTGCTTCACAAAATCATAATTTGTATACCGAGAGAAAAATGAACTGGATAAGCGAAATCCGTTCTTTCGTTCATGATCTTCATATGGACGTCAAAATTTTTTTCTAATCACTAATTGTCTGAAAAGATTTTTTTTTCGGAAATGATTTAATATTTAACTTCAAATGTTTTCCTATTTCTTTTTAGCATACAGAAAAAAGTTTTACAATGACAACTGGTGAACGTGGTTCATTTACATCATTTTCCGAGCATAGTGATGAAATGTTCGCATCTCATGATTTTGAACTGGATCTAAATATAAAATTGTTTCCTGATTAACGAAATTCTTAGTTAGATTTGTTTGATGTTGTATACCTATTTCCACTTCAAACACACTCGGTTGTTTTTTTTTGTTTGTTTGTGCTTGTATATGTAAAACTATATATAGATAGATATATATATTAAAACAGAACAACAAACAAAATTATTGTGTATTTTCTTTTCAGATTATTTAATGGAATATTCAACGCATGTATTTATTCAACAAACACCTGTTACAGAACAAAATTTTGAATTAAAGTAAATAGAAGAAAAAAAAACTTATAATTGTTTTATTTCGTTCGTTTGTTGTAATAGACTTCAAGATATATCTGATCAAATATCGACAAATGGTTGTGTATGTCCAAGTGTATTTTCACCATTTACAAATATTGTTGTGCAACAAGCAGTAGTTTCATCCCGGCATATTGCGTTTTTACTTCAGGTAAAATTAGCTTTTTTGTTAAACAAGATTGCAAAAAAACCAATTGAGTGCAAAGAGTGGAAGACTAGCCTGCAGTCGAAGATCATGAAAGATGATTTTGTCCTATTTTAATTCCGTCAGGACGTTTTTTTGAAAGAGATTTTTTTTGTTATTTAGGATGGTCGAATTTGTCGAGTATCATTTCGTGTTCAAGCTGATAAAATTGAACCGAATCCAACTGAAACAACAAAAAGTAAACCGAAACATATAACACCACAGACAATACGTCCTCAATCTCGTCAATCGATGCATCGTTCAAATAATTTTGATCGTCCAAGTTTTGAAAACCTTGTTTTATCATCAGCAAATCCATCTATAGCCGCACATAATGCTGCTGCTGCCGTTGCTAACACAACTAATTCAAGTGGTTCGAGTGGACAGGTTGATCTATTACCACAGTTGCAAGCTGGTTATCCATTGAGTCGACAGCGACATCATCTCATTCGAACAGCTCGAGGACGAACAGGAATTATATTTGGTTCGAGACCTTTAATACCAGCATCAAGTGTTCCCGAAGAATTAATCGAACAAGTAAAAAAGAATTTTTTCAAAGTAAACATTTTGCTTATGCATCAATTTCAATTGTTAGGTTCAAGTTGTTCTTCAAGGAAAATCACGAAATCTTATTTTAAGAGAACTACAAAGAACAGTAAGTTGAAATAGAAGAGAAAAAAAGGCAGAATTTCAATATTCTTTGTGTTTGTTTTTAAATAGAACTTAGATGTAAATATGGCTGTGAATAATTTACTTGCACGCGACGACGAAGGTGATGAAGATCTTGACGATGATTATGTTGGAGGTAGGAAAAACAAATTATATTGATATATTTTAATTATGCTGTTTTTCTTTTTTTCTTTTTAGCTGACCTCATCTCATTACTTGATGTTAATCCACATAATGAACATCCAGGAATCATACTTGAATCGGAATTTTTCGACGAGGCTGATTTCGCTTTACGTTATAGTAATATACAACGTCGAGTTGTTTCTGCTAGAATCGGAAATGCTGGTACGTATCCAATTTCAAATAATTCTAATATATTTCTCATCGGCGAGTTTTCCGTAGACATTGAATGTGAAAAATTTTCGAGGATATCTAAAACTCGTGATAATCAAAATTTTGAGCAATAAAAAAATTAAAAATAATGCATGCAGACGAAAAACGATGTCTATTGTCATAAGTCTGTTCAGGAACTTCTAGTAGACTTTAAAAATACTAGGATAATAAATGACCTCATTTTCTATTCTAGCAAGCAACACATCTGCTCCGACAGTCGCCTCATCAACTGCTGCTGCCATAAGTTCTTCATTGGGTGATCAATCGAATGTGTCCAACTCGAGCTCAACAAATCCTCAATCGACAACTAACTCATCCACAGTTGTAACACCATCTACAAGTTCTAATCCAACGAACACAAATTCTTCTGAACGTGATCGTAAACGAAATCGTTATGATCCACGTTGGCTCGATGGTTCGTTACGCGAAGAACTATTCGGCCGTATTGATCGTGAATTAAAACCCGATGATCTATCTATAGTAAAAGATAATACATCAGCGAAAACATCATCAATCCGTAAAGATCAAAATTCTTCATCAACAACATCATCACAAGCGAATCTACCTCCATATCAACACCAGACATCATCATCATCATCAACAACACAAAGTCCCATTGTATTCGGTGATCAATTACAATTCTGGACTGATCCTAATTGCGAAAATTCCTATCCACGTTTTACACATATCGCTTGTCTTTATTCCGAATTAATTGCTATTAATATCAATGGTCAATTATGTCAATGGAATTGGCAAGATGAATATCCATATCAAGATTCCGATAGTCCACATATAAAACATCCAAAAACTTTATTATTACAATTGATGAACGAAAAAATAATTAATCTATCAGCTAATATAATCCGTGCATCAATATTAACTGAAACAAATCGTATAGCAACATGGATTGATGAGTCTCTCGGTTCACAGGTTAGTTTTAAATTTCAACATTCACTCCAAGAACTTTCATCGACAATGACGTATCACATCGTCGATATTCAAACGTCACCATTGTATACAGTTTTACGCACAGATACAAATGATTTGTATTGGTATGGTTTATTACCGAATAAACCGCGTAAAAAATTACTGGAGCGTCTAAAAGAAAAAACACGTAAGAATCGTACGAACAATTCAACACAACAGCAGCAGCAGCAGCAGCAGCAACAACAACAACAAATCATTACGATTGGTTCATCGGTGTGTTTGATATCAAATCCATATTATAATCAGGGCGCATTAGCTTTTTATGTACGAGATGGACAACCCAAATTAGGACAATTAATGGAACAAGCATGGATGCTATCGAATACAGCTCGATTTCGTATTAAAATTCCCGAAACAACAACGAACAAAAATAAAGAGGATGATAAGAGTTCATTAGAAATGCCACCGCCACCATCACCGGCATCGTCAACATGTAGTGTAGATTCAAATACAAGTTTTGCATCGTCATTAAAACGGAAGAAACACAGTAATACTACAACAACGACAACAACAACAGCACCAGCAGCCACAACAAATGCAGGTGGGAATGGATCAAATCCATTTCTAATGACAATCAATGATAGTGATTCAAATGAACAACAGCTACAACATAGTAAAATTAAAGACGAAGAATATTGGCCATTGGATGAAGTTGTCTTTATCGAAGATTGTAAAGTAGCACCAATTGGAAAAGTTGTTAAAATTGATGGTTCACTTGTACTGGTTAAATTTCCATCGAAAAATACGAATAACACCGATACTACGGAAGCAAATATTGATATGAATAACCTTGAGAATTGTAGAATTCTTCGAAAAGATGATTTACAAGTAAGTTCTGCGTTTCCACACACGAAATCTAAATATTCTATTTGATATATCCGTTCAATCGAAGAATCCTCATCTTATTATTATTATTATTATTTATTTTCATATAGATCGTCAAAGGAAATACAATACCGAAAACTCCAGATTGTACTCTAGCAATTACCAATGCAAAACGAATCGCACTAGAAAATGGAAACTTATTAACATATTCCGTTGATAAAGATTGTAAGTTATTTGTTTTACTTTTTCGACGTAATACTTTTTTTTATTCTCTTATCTGTTAGATCTTCATACATTACAAATTCGAGATTCAACTATTTATTACATAACGTATGAAATAGGAAGTAATAATGGTCTATGTCGTTCGATCCGTCAAAATATTTTACCGTTGGTAAATAATCGTCAATCATTAATATCGTTTCTTGGCGGTTTTCCAAATGCTATACGATTATCAACATTAAATTCGATTGATATTCCACGTATTCTAATCGATGGTAATCATTTAATTTATCCGTTTATCTATAATCAAGATAGTACAAATTTAAAAGAACCTCAATGGAAAAATCTATTAGGCATTAATTATTTTTCTCAAGGAATCGTTCCATTGAAAAATGCGGATCATCTCAATAAGAATCACATTATATTAAATATAACACAAATACAAAAAGGAATATTAATCCCACATATACTTCGTTATGATATTGATAAAATACGTTCAATATTAAACGATATTGAAACGACAAAAAATCGAGATCTATTAAAATTAATCTTAGACGAACGTTTAGATGGCTGTAGAAATCTATTTCATGCCTGTGTTCATATAGCAACACCATTGAATAATAAAGAATATTCAATCAATGATGAGCAAGTTCAAACTGAAACAAATAATAATCTTAAACGGATTTCATTTGCTATTGATCTTCTTCATTCACAAACGAATACCGATCATAATTATGGTGAACGAACAACAACAGCAGCAGCAGCACCCACAGGTAGTACGTGGTCGAATGAATCATCCGCCGCTGATGCTCAACCGCCATCGTCACCAACAATGCAACCCGGAGCTGCACCAACTTTATATAGAGTAAGAATAATTCACTTGAGAATATCCTAGATATGAATTTTTTCTTTACTATCGTTATTGTAAAGGATGTCAGAGTTTTTTGCTTGTGTTAAAAGTACAGTTTTACTTGAAAATCATAATCCTAAAGGAATAAGCTTCATAGATTCGAGCCATTGCAAGGTTTTTATTAACTAAGTACTTTTCCGAGTCGGCTAGATCGTGAAGAAGGTGGAGGTTGACCTCGCGCTTTAAAATAAAAACCTAAACCATCAAGAGATAAGATTTGTTGGTGTATCTGTCTACGCTATGAAATATTAATTGCGATTAATTTTTCTAGAGTTTATCAACGAGTACACCAACCAATAATTCTGGTCCATTGTCTCCATCATACAATCCAACAAGTTTATCGTCGAAGATTCAACAAATTCAATACCTTCAAAATCAATTATACCAACAACCAGCGCGTACAACTCGAAGTAATTCAAATGATTTTCTCGTATGGTCATCGTGCAAATACGATGAACGTGAAAAGCGTATTCGTGCAATAAAAATTCTTCGCCTATTACTTGATTATCCACTATTTCAAGAACATTTATTATCATTGCTAAGTTTTCGTAATCTTGAAGGTCAAACACCATTTATGTCAGCTGTCAATTGTTGTGCCTACAATTGTGCTCTAATTCTATTTGAATATGCACTTAAAATTTCTAAACGAGAATCATCCAATGATCAACAAACATCATCAGCACAATTTTATTTTGAATCATCATCGCCATTGCCGACAACGGCAACAAATTATTTAAAACAATTCGATAATGTTCTACTTCGAATGATTTATCCATTGACATCGACTAATTCAGATTATTCGCCATTGTATACAATATGTACAAATGATACATGTTCATTTACATGGACCGGTGAAGAACATATCAGTCAAGCTATATTCGAATGCAAAACATGTGGCCTCTCAGGCACATTATGTTGTTGTAGCGAGTGTGCGCAAACGTGCCATAAAGGACATGATTGCCGTTTAAAACGTACATCGCCAACAGCCTATTGTGATTGTTGGGAAGTGTGCAAATGTAAATCATTGATAGCTGGTGATCAACAGAAACGTCTTGAACTATTTAAATTATTATTAAATCAAACCAATCTTGTTCAAATACAAAATTCACGTTATGAAAATATACTTCTATATTTAGTACAAACGGTCGGCAGACAAATAATTGAACAACAACAATTTCCTCGAACGTCAACCGCAGCATTATTGCAGCAACATGCAAGAAAATCACGCGAACAATTATCAAGTAGCGGGGCTAAAAAATTACAACATCAAAATTCATCATCAGGATCAGCATCTAATAATAATAATTCTAATTCAGCAAACCAAATGGATACAGACTCAAATAACGCTATTCCTGATCATCATTTAGAGCCACCGCAATTCTGTAAGTATAGATTGAATTTTGACACACGAGCGAAGACACCTAATAGATCGAATAAACTGAAATCAGCAAATGTTGCTATTTTGTGTTTTTCACTAAAAGCGTTTTATTATGTGATTCATTCTGTTTTTTTTTTCGTTTTTAGGTCGCCGTGCTCTTGAACTCATTCTAGCTGATTGGTCTGGTGTAAAAGCAATGCTGCTTTGTGGATGTTCCGAAAATCTAGATCCAACTATAATAAATCCAAAAGAATCTTTACCAATTCTTTCCACGTGCCCGCCAATCATGTCGCCCTATGACAATGAACATTTATTTTCATTAGATCAACAACAACAAACAAGTCAACTAGATCGTTTTACTTATTTTCTTCTTGCAAAATGTAATACCGTAAAACAATCAACATCTACAACAACAAAAAGTTCATCAACAACATCAACATCAAATGATCTTCTTGATATTCTACTAAATACATTAATACGCGAAATGTCCAATCCCGCTCATCGTGATATGGCTCGTTTTATTACCGCACGTTTTGTACGTAGTGTGATTCGTTTATTTATTATTTTAAGTCTCGAATCAGTTCCGGATAAAAATAGTTCTTCAACATTAAATCAATCGCTGCCATCAAGTACAACAATAAAACGTATATCAGCAACAACTGTTACCGGTGCAACAATAACGACAAGTTCAAATCTATCGTCATCAGCTGCAGCAGCAACTCTCAGTGGACCGCAATCAATTTTATTCCAATGTAAACGGATATTTCAAACATTGACTCTTATATCAATCAATGCACTTGTCCATACAGCTGATTTATTACTTGCACCTGTTCGCCATGGTATTGCTAAACCAACAGCTATGTTCAATCTCTTATCAACTCATACCGATATATTACAAGGCCTGGAAGAAGTTTTTAATATCGATTCCGAATATTATCGTGCCTATCAAGAGAGTAAATCAAATAATACGCAGCGTTCGTCTGAAAGTACATTTACTAGTGGTGTCGAAGATTTTAATGAAACTATTATTGATGAATCACAAAATCTAACCAATCCGATCAATGCAAATCAAACAGCAATTGAATTGAATGAAGATGATGATAATAATTCAGATACACAATCGCAACATGAAACTATACATCCAATAGGTATTTCAAATTTAAATGAACAACAGGCAGCACGTGACAATGTCGGTGGTTTAAGTGATAATGAAAGTGAAATGGAATTAGAATTGCTGGCTGAATCTGATACAGACAATGAAAGCAATCGCAGTGCACCGAATACAAATACACATCGAACATCGGCAACAGCCGGAAGTGAAAACATGGCTCTTTTTTCTGATGATGAAAATTCCGAATCCGATGATGCTGATAGTGTTCGAAGTGACAGTGTCTTAGGTGATGGCGATGAAACAAGTCAACCAGATCCGATGCTTTTTGATGATGCACGAGATGCTCTAGCTGCAGCTGCTGCCGCATCCTCAGCATCGACAGCGCCATCAACAACAGTACCAACACCAAGTACAGTAACAAATGATCGATTAGCTTTGCTACCATCAGGAAGTAATGCAACTGGTCAGAATACACAAACATCAAATTCGTCAGCTACTACGCACCTTAATGTGCCCAGATTAAGTGCTCGATCAGCCATGGCCAGTATGTATTTTCATATTCAAATAGATTGTATTCTATGCAACTAATTTTCTTCTAGGTTCATTATTTGGTGAAAGTCATTCACGACGTCAAATAGCCCCGGTTGCAACAACATCGCCAAGTTTAGGTCATGCGTCAGCTATTCAACAGCAGCAACAGCAAGCTCATGCCCAACAACAGTCGCAACCAACAAATACTATTTCAGTGAATACAACAAATTCTTTATTGGCTCGAGCTTTTGGAATTCTTATTCGACAAATAACTGATTTACTTATAAAATGGCCAGCAATGTTATCAGCGTCATCTTTATATCATGATATTGTGATCACATCAAGTACAGTTGATGAACAAAATGCTGTCGATACTATACAAGTAAGTAATATCCATAGATATTTTCACCGTTTGACATCGATAAGACTTTATGATGAAACATTCAAGATTAAGGCAGACTCGACCGTTCCTTTTTTCAACTTCTGTTTTTCCCTATGTACGGAAAATTTAGAAGAATTGTTCGAGAAACCATCGAATCTCACGTGGATAAATGTTGGATACTACATTGCTGCCTATAGCTAGTTAGAGAAAATTCTTAAATGAATGTTGTCATCCTCGTAGATATTGAGTTTCTTTTATTATCAGAAAAGGATTACGACATTTATTTAAGAAGCAAGCTAAAAGTTTAAGTTGTTGCTGATATAAGCATAGTTCTCATTTATGTCTATATGACATTACAGTAAATAGAGCAAAGAGAAGAATTCACGGCATCGATTCGAAGTTCAATCTATTTTCATAAATTTATTAATTTATTTCAGAATGAAATTGAACAATGCCTTTTTCCAACTTGGCAATGGTTTGCAACAGTCATGGATTCATTTGAATCTCAATTACGTTTTGGCATGACATTAAGTAACTTGAATCACAATGAACATGACTCTACATTTCATGGCAATCGTTTTCTAAAAACTCTTGTTGAACGAGCACAAAGTGAAATTAAAAAAAAATCTACAACCACAGCTACAGCAACAGTCGCAAGTCGAATTAATAGTTTACCAACCAATGGTAAGAGGATCTTTTTCAAAGAAATTCTTCATTTCAATCTTTTTTGTTTTCGTTTTAGATAAACCCGTGAATAATCGCCTTGATTTTCTCAATTATTCTCTATCATTAATGCGTTCAACCCATGAACACGGCGATCAAGAACCGTCTCTTGATGTTTTATCTTATAAACATTTAGCCTATTTACTCGATGCATTTATTTATTATTTCCGTGAAAGTAATTTTAATGAAACAAATCAAATAGCAAAAAGTAATTGGAGAGATGTAACCGATGATGCACCGGCCATCAATCCAACGAATAATGAAAATTCAACGAATGAAGAAATAATAACGTCAAATAATATATTTTTTCAACGTTCACCATCGACATTATGTCTTAGCTCGTTAGGACCCGATCCGTTTCAAATAAACATTGATGATTCATTACCATTAGCATGTCGTCCACAATTATTACAGCCGATATGTCGAAAAGAAGATTTATTCGGACGATTTTTATACGATCAAACAGCTGCGAAATATTCTCATTTGCCATCACAACTTGGTCTTTCACATCGGGAAAATTCAATACCAGATTTTTTACAACCAGCGTATTTAAATTTATTTAATAATAGCGAAGAGAAAACAAATACAAAAACAAGAGATGACGATCGTAAGTTGTAGGAACTTATTTTTCTATGTAAATAATAATAATCGGTGAATTTGTAGGTATGGCTGTTGATGTGTTACTTGATTTAAGTGCTGGATTGATATCATCAAATCGAAGAAGGTTTGTTGAACTTTTATGTTCTATAAAATTTTATTTGAAATGTTTTTTTTTTCTAGACAACAAACATCACATTCAATGCTGTTAAATGGTTCACATGAATATCTATTAGCACGATGGAGATTCTCGATCGAATTATTTGTTAAACTATTTTTGGATGATGTTGGTATTGAACCAGGATCAATAATAAACGAGTCAAGTGGATTTTCAGCTCGCGAACAACGTTTTCGTCATGATATGGAAAGACTGAAAAATGCGCATCAAAAAGATATTCGTTTTGAATTGGTAAAAGAAAACTTCCAAGCAAATTTGACTCTCATATCTATTTTTCATTTAGATGGAACGTGATCGTATTCTGCTAATACAGAAAACATTTCGAACATTGAATTCATATTACTATCGTAATCAAAATATGAGTTCATCATCGTCTGTACCACCATTGGCTGTACAAAGAGTGAAAGTTACATTTAAAGATGAACCAGGAGAAGGAAGTGGAGTGGCAAGAAGTTTCTATTCATCGATTGTTGAAGTAAGTCAACTTGAATAAGTTCTTATGCAGATAAAAATTCTAGTAACGATCAAGTATAGAATAGAATAAATAGTAGATAAAATTTCTGAAAAACAAACGGTTTCTTAAAAGAGCTATCGCTTGTAATAAAGGGATTACCTAGTTTTCTGCGATTTTTCTTCAGAAAGATGAGAACCATCCTATTTGAATTTCTGGAAATCTTCATATCACTCTTAAAAACCTTTCTAGAATGAATTCTACTCAGTAAATAGTCATCATTCTTCAATTTGCAAAAAAAAATAAACTTTTACTAAAATAACTAATCTATCGTAATAGGCAATCTTATCCGAAGAACGATTACCCGTACTTGAATTGGGTACATATGGTGCTTCAGCAACTTCTCAAGCAGCCTCAGGTTCTCTATCATCACAT
This sequence comes from Rotaria socialis, assembly GCA_905331475.1. Classification (NCBI taxonomy): domain Eukaryota; kingdom Metazoa; phylum Rotifera; class Eurotatoria; order Philodinida; family Philodinidae; genus Rotaria; species Rotaria socialis. Next base: position 15,981 of record CAJNYU010000361.1, on the reverse strand, counting down.
GCACAACGACAACAGCGTCCATCTCGTGAACGCCGCACAACATTAGCAACATATTTACGCAGTGACCGACGTTCATCATCAATGTTACTTTCATCTGAAGCACGACCATTTAAATTTACAGCATCAACTGATTCTTCAACAGCAAATACGAACTCCGAACCGAATATAAATGAACATTGGACGCCCAGTAAAATTAAATTAGGTGTTAGTATTTATCCAAAAGTTGCAGCCATACAACCGTTTCATGCCGAAAAAATAACCGGAATGCTCTTGGAAGGTTTACCTACACCACAGTTGCAACGTATTATTAATATAGACGAAGACTTGAGAGTTAAAGTTGAAGAAGCTATGAATATTTTAACATCGCATAGCTCACGTGATGCACAGCAAACTGAATCATTAGCAACAACAACAACAACAACAACAGCGAACGAGCGTTTATTAACCAATAAAAATTCTTTATTTGATAAGCAACCGAATGAATATGCGCCACTATTTTGGCAACCAGATAAAAAAGGTGTTTACGCACCAAGACCAGGAAAACATACATCTGAACGTTTAACTGCTTATCGAAATGTTGGAAGGTAAAAATAAAAATTTTATTTCTAGAAAAACAGAAAACAAAAATCTTCTCTTGTCCTTTAGACTAATCGGTTTATGTTTATTACAAAATGAACTTTTTCCACTACCGCTTTGTCGTCATGTGATAAAATATATTTTAAATCGTTCAGTACGTTGGCATGATTTAGCATTTTTCGATTCGACAATGTATGAAAATTTACGTCGAACTGCATATGATGCAGAAAAAAATGGACCGCAATATATCAATGATCTTCATCTAACATTTTCATTAGCTGTTACAGAAAAAGAGGTTCGTATTTCAATTTTGATACAGCCTAGGATCGAATAACATAGTTCCTATTTCAATATATATCTTAACGGATCTATACGGACGTTTAGTAGCGAAACGAACTTAAGAAATTCGAATTAAATATTTCTATGGGTACACACACAACTTGTAGAATAGATCCAATACTAGAAATAGAACACATCGGTCATATCCCATATGAATGATACAAATTTTCCTTCTCGACATTCTTAAACATGCAGTAGACCAGATAGAAGCTTAACTGTGTTGATTGCTTCATAGAATTATTTATCGTAATGTTTTATTTTCTTTTTAGGGCAATGAAACATATGATCTTGTTACAGATGGTTCCTTGAAAGATGTAACATATTCAAATCTCTATGAATTTATTAAACGTTATGCCGAATTCCGAATGATCACGCTTGTCGAACAATCACTTCAAGTAAATAGTGTTTTTGGAAAGAGCAAAAAAGTTGAATTTTATAATTTTTGATATTTCTAGCATTTACGTTTGGGTGTATTCGATGTTTTACCATCAAATTCTCTGGATTATTTAAGCCCTGAAGATTTTCGATTGCTATTAAATGGTACGAGTAATATAAATGTAACAACACTAATGACATATACAACATTTAACGATGAAAGTGGTAAGTTATAATGCAAAATAGGACGAAACAACAATGAAACATATGTTTAATTCAATGCTTAGGTGAGAATACTGAACGTATCAGTCAATTCAAAAAGTGGTTTTGGTCTGTATTAGAAAAATTCAATGCTGTCGAAAGACAAGATTTAGTAAGAATAAAATTTTGACGAATCTTGTTTTTAAAACATGATTTCTATTTCAAGGTTTACTTTTGGACCGGTAGCCCAGCTTTACCAGCATCGGAAGCTGGTTTTCAACCTCAACCATCAGTTACAATTCGCCCAGCTGATGATCAACATTTACCAACAGCAAATACATGTATCAGTCGTTTATATGTTCCATTATATTCTTCGAAAAATATCTTAAAACTAAAACTTCAATATGCGATAAAAACAAAAATGTTCGGTTTTGTATAAATAAAACCTGACTGACAGTATTTTCTGTATGTTCGCATGTGTGTCTTGTTTCTATTTATTATCCGTATGTGTGTTATATTGATTTGTAAAAAGAAAAGAAAAACTTTGAGAAGAAGAAAACAATGAACATACATACATACATATAACATGTGATCTTCATATTTCTTTTGTTTCAACCCATAGATAGAATGTATGTACATAAAAATGTTGGGTTTTAATTCTCGAAAAAAAAAACTAAACATAGCTCTTGCCAAGCTGAACAATGGCGTGTTACAACGTGATTGAAATAAGAAAAAGATCAAAATTCAAGATGAAAACTGTTGCTGATAGAAAAAAAGTTCTAAGACAAAGTATGCAATGAGAGGGAAAATGCTATTCCTCATGGTTTGAGTAGTTATGCAACTAGAAGAGTTCGTTTATTAGCGTTGAAGACCATTCTCTGTGTACCGTTCATTGGAGTTGCACAATGCATTCAAATTTATTATTTAGAAAAAAACTTTGGAGAAAAAAAACGCTTTCAGGCGTGTGTACCAGCCAAATTAATGTATGACGACGTGCGAGATGCTTGCAAAAAGATTCGCATCAGAGACCGAGTCAAACCGATTTTTTTGTTTTTCTGTCAAGTTCGATTCAACTTGGCACATACACGAGCCTAGATGCCATAGAGATAGTTAGTCTCACTATTAAAAACGAATTACATCAATGCTATGTAAAAGCCGCCAGTGAAGTTCCTGAGAGATTAATAATCTGAAAATCTGATCTTTTTTATGCATATTTCTTTGTGATGAATTTCTTTTTGATGTTTAGAACTTGAACAAGGAAATAGTTTACATGCATTCCAATCATATGTGACTTATGCATGGTTCAGGGCCGGATGATCCTAGTAAGAAATACTCATGGTGCAAGTTTCAGCCCGATTTGTCCAAGCAGACTTGCATAACAACTGATACATTGTTCATTTCTAAGCTTGCGAACAACTCATATAGCTTCGTTATTAGAAGAGACGCAGAACTCGCGGTTGTTTTTAATTAGAGCTAATAGCAATTCCTAACTTTTAGAAGGGAAAATGCCAAATTAGAAGCACTAAACACCGCGTTTTCTTAATACAGGAAACAATTTGAAAGAGTTTGCTCGGCAGAAATTTTACACTTATTTGAACCCTTTAAAACAAAAATAGTAGTTTCAATTCTGCTGCTCACATGTTATGTTTTGAAAAAAACGATAAATAGGTGCAGAGATAATTTTTTTCGTAATTCAGAAGAAAACATTCAAACGAAATATTCATAATAAATTCGAAGTATAACTTTCAGAAGCACGCAACAAAGGCAGTACACTAGCAACATCTTTAAATAATTTTTTTCCTCCTTTCGAAACGATGTACACGTATGACTATACTACTAGCTATCTATATATTCTGGATACGCTACTTCACATACATACAACTTTCGATCAATTGAAAAATTAATTGTTTATTTTTCGCTGTATATTCTCGACTGTCGTCATGGACTTCTATTCGAACAAAAATAAGAAGAAGTTTCGACTTGCTCTGAACATCCTGAAATTTAAAAAAAAAAGAAGAAAAGTCTAACAAAAAATATAGAATCCTCAATTCTAACATTCGTAGATGCTAAGTAATCAATAAAATCATTTTCTATTTAATTTTGATGTAAATGAAAAAGTCAATCCTCGAAAAATTAGGAGGAATTTAGAAATAACCAAAATATCTCCAAAATCATAAGGGTAAGATATCACATTTTCCATTGAAAGTCAATTGAAGAAGTCTCACCGATTGTCTTCTGTCTATCTTATAATATTTAGGGTAGTCAACATAATTTCACATTTTCTACGCGAACATCCGAGGCAACAAAAAGCTTCTAAAACCGACACATCGATGCTATCTCTAACTTTTAAAATGTATCACCAACGAATGATTTTGATCAAGTAGCCTTTGACTGTAATCAATTGCTTCACATATATGATGCTTTGTAAATCAATCTGAGTAATTGTCTCTTTCACCTAAATTTCTTTTTCAGATAGAAAAAAATAATGGCGAATAATTTTAATTCAACGTATCGGATTATTGACAAGTTAAGTAAGCAGTAGCAATATTCTAATTGTTCATTGAATTTAACAATTAATCTTAGGACGATCCGATTCCAATGAAAAAGCTGATCAACATTCTCGGACTTATTTAATATCGAATCAAAATGAACAAAATGAAGCAAACTATATTTTAAGATTAATCAATCTGGAGAACTTAACAAATCTATCTGAATTTATTGTACGTTAACAGGTAAACTTTAAAAGTAATTTTCTTTTCTATTTTCCTAGACAGATATTTCATGGTATAAACAATTCAATCATTTTAATTTAATGTCACTTAAAGATTGTTTTCTTATTGACACGAAACTTAATCTTGTCAAACCCTATGCTTCGTTTGGTAAGATTCATATTTAATATTAGCCAAAGGAAAGATTTCTGCATGCATGACGTAAACTTTCATAATATTCTGTCAACAGACATGACTGATTAATAGGCAATAGAATCCTCGATAAACATGAAGCATTACGCTCCAGGTGACTTTGCAAAGTATATGCCTTCGTGTGATTATCTTTTTGGAAGACTTTTTTCCTGAAAGAGTGTCTTCACAAGGATGCACTCGATGAAAAAAAAATCCTATATGCCGTTGTCGATGAAAAGAAATGCCCTTCACGTCGATAAATATTGATAAAACCTTGGTGGTGTTCTTTTCATCGACAATAGTTGACCTTAATGTTTGTTTGCACTCATTGAGAACATTTGATAAGTCAGTATTGCTTTGCTTTCTAAAATATATAATCCTCTATGGCAGATTTGATTAAATATGATTTAACTAAAATGAAGGAAAAAAATTCATTTCGCTCTTTTTCTTCTTCTGTTGATCAAAGGTTCTTGTGCTGATCTTCTAAATTCAAATCCGTTTGGCGTATGTGAACGATTAATTGCTCACATTATATGGCAAACACTACAAGCCATTCGTTATCTTCAAGACAGACATATATTGCATCGGTATAATCAATAGATTTGTTCGCTTAAAGTTTTATAAAAAATATCTCTAGTGGCATTGCTTCCAAAAACATATATGTCTGTGATGATGGTCGAGTCTTATTAGATGAGTTTTCTCATTGTATATCAATGATATCACCGTTTGATGGCAAACTACGAAAACAAATATTTGATTATACAGATAAACTAAAAGATCAACTTCTGTATTTAGCGCCCGAAATTATTTATCAAGTTCGTGGAACAATAAAAAAGCGCTTGATATTATATTTTCATTTTACTACAGAATTCTGATGGCTATAATTTAAAAAGTGATGTGTACAGTTTGGGAATGGTTGCATGCGAACTTGCTAACGGTAGTAACAGTTATCGTAATATGACCTATGGAAATTTAAATGTACGAAGGTCTCGATTTTATTTTCGTGCAAAAAAAACACCTATATATTTAGATATTGTATGCGAAAATCCAAGGTTCGGAACCCATTTTACTCGATGGAACACAATTAACGGACGAAAGTACATATTCATTATTGATTCGATTGTAAACGAATATTTTTTATTTAGTGATCGGACTCTGTGATAGCAGCAATAGTTCATACATTGAAGAAATTAAAAAAAGAAAATATACAAAAGAATTTCATTCATTTATTAAATCATGTGTATCCACATGTCTGGAATCGAGGTATGGAAAAACGGTTTCCTATTGAAAAGAAAAAAAGTATGGCTGCTCCTATTAATAGATGTTCATTGGATGAATTACAAAGTCATGCATTTTTCAAGTTTCAAAAGCGACTAAGTCGCGATCGAAATTCACTTCATTGTGATATGGTTAGCTTACTTGAAACTTACAAGAAAAAGAGACCCATCAACAAAGAAATAAACCACTTGGAAGAAACATCATGCAGTAAGTATAAAACATACACACTGACACGTGTGTACGTAAAATACCTACTGACTACATTCTATACTGAATATCCTCCTGTACACTCAACTTTTCAATTAAGACTACGGCGGTGGTTTTTTAAATAGTGATAACGCTAGAACATTGAAAAGTATTTATTGGATATTTGAAAAAAAAATATATAAAGTATATCTCGGGTGAAAATCTGATAATTTAGATTTGATATGATAGCAATGAAAGCGTTCGAACTTGCTTTTTAGATTTTCCAACAAATGATTACAATGAAAAACGAAATTTAACATGGGAATTTTAATGCAATCATGACATTAATATATAGAAATAGTAAAGCAAACCCTCTGTCTTGTTTTTTCCTGGTTGAAAATAAAAATGCAACTTGTTTGTTATTAGTATCTTGTCTTTTTTGTTTGTTAAAATTTACATTTTTGATAAAAGCATTGATGTAGCATAATAATTACAAGGATTCGTTGATAATGAACTTTTTTTCTGACTACTTCGCAAGAGAAATTCGAGTACACATTAACCAAGACCGTGTGAAAACACGATATTACTCAAGGTTAGATGCAAATTAGTAATTGAAAACTAAACATGATATTATTTTACGAGTTGGAAAATTTTCTCAAACAAATGATAACTGTCGAAAACAGTGTCTATTACCATTAAATATTTAATAATAAACAATAGAGCACAAAGCGAAAAGAGAAAGATTTAATTTAATGAATATCTATGACTGTACAACATCAATAGTTTAAAGAATAATTAATTCCATGTTTAGTTGCTTGCATAACAACACCGAAATTGAACATTCAATTCAAACAACGAATAGAATAATGCTTGTCCTTGGTCCTTAAATAATCATTATGACATATTCAATAATGATTTCATTATTGGTAATAGCTGATTCGTATCTGTCGGTGACAAGGCTTTTCGAATCTTAATTCGAGTTTGTTTTTCAATGGTTTGCCATGACATAAACTTTACAACAAGTTCCATAAATATATGTGTAGACTTTTCAAATCCATGCGATGTTTCCATATGTTTCCATAATAATTCTGTATAGAAACGTTGTGCACTATATACAGCCATATCATCATTAAGATTAGGTTCATTACTTTCAGAATCTGCCGAGAAGTCTTTGTTCAATATAAGTATTATAAGTGCCATTTGAATTATTCTTCGGTCATACTGTGCAATGCGTAAAAATGAATTGAAAATTCTTTTTATTGATGCGAATATTTCATCACCATAAGCTTTTTTTAAAATACCTGAATCCCACGGTACATCGAAATCACTTTCAACGATCTGGTCAGTTTCTTTTTTGTATGATAATGTACCATTGAGTAGACTCAATGGCAAGAGATTATATTTGATTAGTGTAACTTTGTCATCAACATTTAATTGATTGAATTCAGGAATTCGCCGGAAAAATGCTACGAGCCGAATTGCTGGTACTGAACGAGAATTGACAACTTGTAGAAAGGTTGTTGATTTGGCAGATGGATCCCATGGGAGACCATCGCGTGCAGCTAAAATAGAGATGTTATATTTATATGAGATTTCTTTGTGAGGCGTGGGTTTATGTAGGCTGAATCGGGGTCATGTTTACTTTATTAATTCCTGACAAAAAGCTCTTATTCTCATGAATAGCGAATCGTATTTTCTTATATGCATTTCGAAGTTGACGAGCTTCTATAGTAGTCACTACTTATTTGATTAGTAGACTTTAGACAAATCGAAATTTCGGAAGCTATTGAAAAGTTGAAAATATCAAGAATGAACTTCGTCTTAGGTTGACTGCATTTCGCTGAAGACGATGTTCCCGTGAATTAAATACTAGCGAGTATATCAATTATTCGTAGGAATACGATATTTTGTAATGGTTAATAGAGAAAATTTGAGCCCGGATCGGTCTGAAAACCGGCTGGTATTTAATTAATTATTTCATAGTTTTGATAAATATGCTAACCGAGTTCAATGCGTTGTTCATATAAATTTTGAATGGATTCTACACGATCTACATCCTCTTTGGTAAGTAATTTTCTGTGGGAATGTGATTGAATAGATGCCAAACCGATTGGATAAGTGTGCTTCGTTGTTTTTGATATCGGTGACTATGGAGGGAAAAAATCGAATAATAAAAACCTGTCAAAAAGAATGCAGATGATGTTACCTGGTGTTTTTGATCATTTGTGTGTTGTTCAGTTTTATGCGTTGAAATTACATTTGCTTCCATTAAACGTCGTTTGGCTGCTTTTTCTTCGGTCTATAAATAAAACTTCTTATAAGTACCTTTTTCTTCAAGAACTTCGATAAGTACCCTCTGTAGTCGCTCACGTTTCATTCCACCATTTAGACATTTCTTCAGGCGACATGCCGAACATCGTCGTCGTGTTTCCGATGTTACTTCACAATCGCTGTTACGTCGACAATGCAAAGATGCCTTGGATAAAACAAAGAAGTTCGAAAAATATGTTAATTGAACTCTGTTATGAAAACGAAATCCTATGGCTTACTGGATCTTTTAGGGCATTCCGACGAAAAAATGCTTTACAACTTTCACATGTAATTGCATCAAAATTGTATCCCAGTGCGGATGAGCCGCAAACAACGCAAGTCAAAAAACAATTTTTTACTCTTCTGTGGCTTGATAATTGATTTGCATCTGGAGGCTATAAATTGCAAACAGAGAATTTCGGTTATATGAAAAACAAGTTTTCTATTACTACCAGATCAGAAAGTGCATCTTCATTGTCTTTCGGTTCGAAGATAACGGATTTAATAAAGGCTACATTACTATTGTTTTGAAATTGTTCCATGATACTTTCATCCCCAGTTATAATCATAATTCGGCGTGGACTTTTACTTGTCTGGGGCACCATTTTGAACGTCATTTGTAGAAAAAAATATTTTTTCTATATTTTCTAAAAATTCAAAAATAATTAAACTTTCTCTATGAAAGAACTATAAACTACAGAGGCAAGTAAGAAGTTAATTTTTCATATAAGATATCCGTCTAAATTTCACAATTGGTTTCAAGAGGAATAATTATGAAATAACTTTCAACTCTATAGAATATTTAGACGAACTGTATTCTTTGATTAAAAATGATAAATATAACGGATACACAATTCAAAATATGAATAATCCAAATAGAAGAATCTTCCTTGAAAAAATACTAACGCGATATCACTCGGCAATTTCTTCATTCATCATGTATATATTATTTTTAACTATTACAGATATCACTCGTTTCAAGTGACTGTTCGGGGTTCTTGAAAACCATACAAAAAAGAGCAAGTTGTAATGCTTATATTATAAAAAAATCTTGAAGAAAAGTTTTTGTCGAGACAAGGAATTTCGTGTGAATTTTTTTCTAAGAAACTCTGTTTCTCCACAAAGAAATATCTTAGAAGCTATTGTGGTCTGTAAGAATTGAACAGGTCTTTAGAGATATCTTAGAGTTAAATTCAAGTTTCTTGTAAAATCTTGAGTAAGTTTTTAATGAGATTAATATCTAATGATTCTGAATCCGGCGCGGCTTGTTATCCTACATATTCCACTCGATAGTTCAAACAACAAAATGATAAACTTCACAATAATCGATCGAACGAACTTAGAAATTACTCGTCATATATCAAAATACAATTTTAATGAAAATTGAAGTTTCTCTGTACAATCGTATTGGATTGCTTCACAGACATTTCTCATTACTCTATGTGTAATCGCCTCGTAGACGACTGGAAATAGTCAAAAGAAAAGGACAACGGAAAGAAGACTGTGAATTCTAATTTTTACTTAATTCTGTGTTTTTCTGTTTGTCTACGACTACATTTGAATAATGCAGAAGACTATTCTTTTTTAATCCTTTTCTCTTGTTTTTCTTCCTGCCTTTTATTATGATCTATGTTTTATTTGCGTGTAGCGTTTCGAATGTGTTCTTCTTTTTGTTGTTGCTGGGGTCAAAAGATGGTTGTACACATTCATAATGTGCATTATAGATGGCATAGCTACATACAAATCAAATCGCTTTGCTTAAGCATAGATCAACGAAATAGTTAGCTTGAAAATATTTCGCATAACTCATATCGTTGATAATATAATCTCGTACCAAAAGACATCAAGAACATTTTTGTGATTTCTGTTGAAATGCCAAAATTATAAGTAATTAATGATCAAGTCTGACACTGACACATAAATAACTATCTCGATGAAATCTATAACAAGAAATAACTATTTACTGCAGTACTAAGAAGAACTGCAATAGTTGACATTTATTTGTTTTTAACTACTTAACCATGTTAACCAAATTTCTTCAGCAGGACTTTATATAAATTATAATAGATGCAAAATTATTTTCTTCGAATAGGTTTTATGATTGGGATAACAGTAAGAAACACATTCATCTCGCACTTTTATATATTAGAATCTAATTGATACTATAATATATATATATATATGATAATAGAACGTAAATTATTCTCAATGCAAAGAATTACAAATTATATGTTTCTGAGTATAATAATATACTAATTATTAGTTTGTTAGAAATTATTTACCTGTAAGGTGCATATTAACGTTCTGACTTTGTAAAAGAAAGTGGCCTTGGGATTCATTCGAGCTCATTTCTGCAATCTTTTTGATTGTTACATCATTTTTTAGCAAGTAATACCAACGTAAGCCTAGGTAAAATATACAACCAGGGATATTATTGCTGCAGGTTGAAACAGTCATGCCTTCTATGCAAAACTAAACATCACGCTTGTAGAATTTTAGCTCTAGACTTCTTAATGTGCCATTTTGCATGGAAAAAAAGGCTAAACTACAGTTTTAAAATGCTTACAGCCTTTTGCAAGCAGCTGCAAAAAAAAACAAGATAATTATATATTGCTATTCATGCGCATGAAAAGTTCAATGCACTCGTTTTCGCTAAGATACCTGGCGTAATATGAAGGTGTAATTTTGTGACATAAAGATTCTGACTTTTTTTTTTTTATAAATCAACTCAATATACAATTAGCTTATTTTATGATACTAAAATTTGCAGTTATTTTTTATTTTATGTTAAAAGCAATCGTTTCGGTTGATTGATACTAAATATGATCGTACTCCGAAAGCATCTATGGTTCTATTTCTTACTAAAAAAAGAAAAGGAAACAATTTTTACACGATTGAGATAAACACTCGGCAAACACGGCAGTACAAAAAGTAAACAAAATGTTTATACCTGCTTGATTTCTACACATATTTACCATGCTTCAGTCATTTTTATACATCCATCAGATAGGTATTTTAGAAAGCGATTGTATTCGATTTCGCTGCACAAAAACAAACTGCATTAAACAGAAGCGACTAGTGTGAATCATGAGGTCATTTTGTTTTTTCCTGTATTATTTGTTCGCTCGATCTTCTACCTCGACTAAGTAACTGACTTATCTATCTAAGCCAAAATGAAGATGTAGATTGTCAGGAAAAAACTAATCAATGGCGAAAGCTACTGTAGATAAGAATACAACATTGCGTATCATTATCTATTAGTATAAGTTGAATATATCTGTAGCTGTAGACAATATCAAGTAACTATTTGAATGATTTCTGTTTTTAATATGCCTAAAAGAATATTAATTACCTTTTTACATGAAAAGTTTATCATGAGCATATATTGTTTTAGAAATATTCTAATCATAGCCTTGTTTACCTTGAATTCGTCAGTAATTCGATGAAAATTTTGAATAGAATATGCGACTACTAGTAAACAAAGTCGATACAAACTAAGCATTTATTTCCATTGGAAATAAGTATTTTAGCTACTTTCAACCTCATTTTTAATTATGGCAATGTGTGACAAGAGTACTTGTGCCCTACGTATAGATTCTCCTATGTAAATACCATATAATTATTTTCTTTTTTGTGTTCTTGCCAAGAATGAAAAAAATAAAAATCACCTACGATAATGACAAAACTTATTTTCAATAACAAATAAAAAAAACCGGCGTAGGTGCAGAGTAACGCGAACGAAGTTCTGATCAAATATTCATTAGAATTGCTTCTGAGAGCTCGATTAATAAGAAATAAAACACGTGCGTCGTTAAAATTATAGGGTTTCGCTGATGAAATACGTTTGCTTGTTAACAGCTGTTTTTATTTTCGTTTTACATTCTTCTATTCGCTTTCAAAAAAAAAAGAAGTTTCAGTAAATAGAGTTTTTAATAAGAATCTCTTTTCATAAGCAGAACAATGTTTCTATAAACTATAATTTACATTTAGTTTTTACTAAAAACATTATTTCTAAGTGATGCCTATTGAACAAGAATGTCATTGCCGGACATAGAATATATTTTGAAGAGTAATATACAGATTCCTGCCTAAATAATACAAAAAAAAGGTTTTCCATCTCACTTGTAGTAAAAATAGCCATAACAAAGAAAATCCTGCCGTATTGCGTGGGAACTAGGGCAGAACGAGAAAAAAAAGACTGACAAAATGCATTGCTATACATCACACAGTAAAAAAAAGTAACCGTATGGTAAAGAAATCATTTTTTCATTCTCTTTTCTTTCATATTACCTCGTACTCTTGCCGCGTGATAAGAAAGGAATGTGCCCGTTTGAAGAAGAGTACAAAAATAAAAACGTAGATATGAATGGAACATCCTTGACATGACGTTTTTTAAATATTTTTCGAACACGAAAATCTAGGATGTGAAATAAATAGAAAGCAAAAACTCTGTTTTCCTTGATAAAATAGCTGCACTTTTATTGAAAGATAAAATCAAGCGAATCGAAATGACTTACTACCAAATGGAATATTTCGCATTGGATTGTGTTTTTTTTCATTCATTTATTACTCTTTTATTTCTGATCGTAAATGAAATGTGACCAAACAATTGTTAATAAATCGTTTCGATACATCGATTTTGATTTTTAATAAGACTGACGGCTTGCTGCCAGGGCAATTTGACATGAATTTTGTGATCAATATGAAAGGATATCGGGCGCATACATATTTCACAATGAAGTTATTGAAACCTAGTCAATATTTGCAGGAATGAATTCGAACATTGATATGCCCGATCAATCCTTCGACAGGTAGATTAACTATATACGTACAAGTTAACTGCGTTTGGGTGAGAATCATTTGTTCATAAAAGAAAATGTTGTTCATAAATTCCAGTAGCTATATAAAGAGCATATGCGATACAATTTTGAACACGCTGACGAAATTTGTATTATAAGATTTTACATATTGGCTAGCAAATGAAAAATACCGAATATGAATAATTTTAATAAAATAGGGCTAATGGAAATTTTTGAGCGACAAAAAGATAACACATTAGTTAAATTCAAATAGATTTCTCTTACGGTAGGCTTCTATGTCTGTCCACTCAAATATGACTCAACGATAGAATACCCTTTGCTACTGCTCCTCAGACACAGATGTGCTTAACATTAGCGGCTAAATATTATTCATGGTAATTTCTATAGCAATAATGCATTCTCGAACTGTAATAGAAGCTAAAAATTACTGAACTTAATCATCAGAAGAAATCTATGTTTGATTCTACACTGATATGTAGCAAACGAATGCAAATATCACAAGCATTGACGTTCGCACTTCTACTTGCCAAAATAATAGGAAACATTTGTATGACTAAACAATTTCTATATAGAATTCATAAATGATTACCTTAATAATAATAATTTGATTATCATTTCATGACTATTTTCATCGCTTCACACTTACATGTTACCGAGAAATATTCTGTAATATATTACACCCTTCAAAAGTCAAGTTACTATTAATGATTATTATCTATATCGAATAAGAGAAAAATACTCAAGATCAATATCAGCTAAGTGGCCATATATTTTATAAAATATAATAATTGTCTCGAACATTCAACAATTTTCGCAAGTTTTAAATATTCAAAATTTAATTTCTTGAACGCAAAAATATATTATCAATGCTAAACAATCGCCAACCGCTTCGCATTTGGTAAACTTAACTTTGGTCGACAGTAAAAATGTCGAAAGAAATTTATAAAAATAAAATAAAAATTCTAAAACAAGGAGTGTTTTGAAAGATATTCGATGAATATGTTATTATTGTAGGATCGATGGCGACTTGTGCTCGTTTAAATCTATCATTGGTCTATCAGACATTGGTCACTTAGTACAATGTAATAGAAAAGAATAAGAAAATTATTCTTCAACTATTCATTATTCGAGTGATAAATATAAATAAGGAAGCCGCCACGGAATCGACAGTCAACATCAACAGTGATTTAAATTTCATTACTTCGAATAAGGAACAACCTCTTTTGATAATGAATCAATATACATATACAAATGCAACAAAAACAGACACAATAAAAAAGATGGTGGCGTCGATGTTCATACTGATATAGATCAGAATTATTTGTCTGGTAGTAAAACTGGCCATGGACATCCAGAAAATCCTGAATCTCCTCAAGTCAAACAACTCGTGAACAAATAAAACAACGTGTACTAAACGAGTTTACACCTATCGAGAATCAGATTTCAAATCAAACTCAAGGCATTTAACGATAATGGCAATATGATATTCTTATTGAGCAATGAAACCATCAAATACACTCTTCGTCCGAATGGGTACGTAAATCCGAGCTTAATATTTCCGTATGGCCTAATTATAGAATACAAAGGTTACTGTACTCGGAAAATAATTTCATAAGAAATTATTATAAATCTCAAAAAGTCGATTTCAGGCCTACAACTCGTGCTGTCTTCCCTTTAGTATGCCCCGCGGGAGGATATGTGTTATATATAGTATTTCCATTCTTTCACTAAAGTATCATCTCAAGAATTAATATAAGAAAATAGTTTTATTTTACCAAACGATTCCTATCATAAATATACCAGACAAGTTTTTCTATATAACTTTAGCACAGAAGAACAAAATCGTTTCCTTTGGATAAAAGCCTGATGAATTTTTATTCGATACTCTGCAAAGTGCTACTTCCGTTAGTATATACAACGCGGATTCAGGTAAATACTCTATCGCCTACAGGCACCTGTATGCAGATTAGCTAACATCATGTACTCATGTGAAGTTAAAATAAAGAACATTATTCGATAACGATTAATCACGTTTGGAGGAAAAATGAAAAAAGATAATGCATGACTGTGGCAGACAAAAGTCTGCAATCTATCTATGATTTTTTTTTACAAGATAACATAATCATTCATTTTCATATTTTATGTTCTGCTATTACTTTTAGAATATTCTGCGTTCTCTGAATTTGACCGATCCGATCTCTTCGCTTTGGTTCGGCCTACTAAGAACAAGTATGTTAGCAACAGTTTTAATATTCTATTCTTTCAAAACTACTAAAAATATCTTGATTTAACATGTTATTCAATAATTCACTTACCATGCATAGAAGACCTAGAATTAAATAAATAAATAGTTCGGAAATTAAAGGCAGCAGCCATATGAAAATAGGATATTTGCACAGAAAGAAAGGATAGAAAAAAATCAAAAGAGTGATAACGTTCACATAGATTTTTCAGATTAACTTTATAATAAAACAATGATATTTCCTGTTTCAGTTGATTCTATTATATCTAGGCTGTCATAAATCCTCGCACGTCTCACAGCAACATAGAAGAGTAGAAAGTGTGTGTGTAAATAGGAATGAAACCAATATCGAGTCACTTTTTTATTTTAAGTTGATTTTATTTAGCTTCTCGTTTGTTCTCGATCATTGTCTTTCACACTGCATATATATTTGCGCATTCACGTAAGAACGAAAAAGACAAGATAACGGTCAAATAGCCCAACTCTATCTAAAAAATACACATAAAGCAATAAAATAAAATGATAAGAATTTCTAAAGTAGATATCTCAAAGACAAAGTAAAAAATTAAATATTAAACTGTGTATAAGGTGCTCGTCATTCAAACTTTCCGCAAGTTTTAATTTTCGTTTAAACACATATGGTTGGATTCATTGCGTGACGCTGATCACAAATCTGATTTAGCTTCTTCTTTCTTTTAAATTTTTTCGTGAACAAAAATGCAAAATTGTAAGAAGATTTAAAAAAATGTGAAAA